>CAUYQU010039232.1:0-74948 GCA_963574635.1 Cheracebus regulus | reverse complement strand
AAAAAAAAAAAAAAAAAAAAAACTCAAAACCTAGCAAAAGACAAGAAATAACTAAGATCAGAGCAGAACTGAAGGAGATAGAGACACAAAAAACCCTTCAAAAAATCAATAAATCCAGGAGTTGGTTTTTCAGAAAGATCAACAAAATAGACCACTAGCCAGATTAATAAAAAAGAAAACAGAGAATAATCAAATAGATGCAGTAAAAAATGATAAAGGGGATATCACCAAATTCCACAGAAATACAAACCATCATCAGAGATTATTACAAACAATTCTATGCACATAAACTAGTAAACCTGTAAGAAATGGATAAATTCCTGGACACTTGCATCCTCCCAAGCCAAAACCAGGAAGAAGTCGAAACCCTGTATAGACCAATAACAAGGTCAGAAGTTGAGGCAGCAATTAAGAGGCTACCACCCAAAAAAAGCCCAGATCCAGATGGGTTCACAGCCGAATTCTACCAGACATACAAAGAGGAGCTGGTACCATTCCTTCTGAAACTATTCCAAACAATCCAAAAAAAGGGAATCCTTCCCAAATCATTTTATGAGACCAACATCATCCTGATACCAAAACCCGGCAGAGGCTCAGCAAGAAAAGACAACTTCAGGCCAATATCCATGATGAACATAGATGCAAAAATCTTAAATAAAATGCTGGCAAACCTATTGCAACAACACGTCAGAAAGCTTATACACCATGATCAAGTTGGCTTCATCCTGTAGATGCAAGGCTGGTTCAACATACACAAGTCTATAAACATAATTCCCCACATAAACAGAACCAAAGACAAAAACCACTTGATTATCACAATAGATGCAGAGAAGGCCTTTGACAAAATTCAACAGCCCTTTATGCTAAAAACCCTCAATAAACTAGGTATTGATGGAAAGTATCTCAAAATAACAAAAAGTATTTATGACAAACCAACAGCCAGTATCATACTGAATGGGCAAAAACTGGAAGCATTCCCTTTGAAATCTGGCGCTAGACAAAGTTGCCCTCTCTTACCACTCCTATTCAATAGTATTGGAAGTTCTAGCCAGAGCAATCAGGCAAGATAAAGAAATAAGGGGTATTCAAATAGCAAAGGAGGAAGTCAAATTGTCTCTATTTGCAGACGACATGATTGTATATTTACAAGACCCCATTGTCTCAGCCCAAAATCTCCTGAAACTGATAAGCAACTTCAGCAAAGTCTCAGGAAACAAAATCAATATGCAAAAATCACAAGCATTCCTATACACCAATAACAGACTTAAAGAGAGCCAAATCAAGAACGAACTGCCATTCACAATTTCTATAAAGAGAATAAAATATTTAGGAATACAACTAACAAGGAACATAAAAGACCTCTTCAAAGAGAAGTAGAAACCACTGCTCAGTGAAATAAGAGTGGACACAAATAGATGGAGAAACATTACATGCTCATGTTTAGGAAGAATCAATATTGTGAAAATGGCCATACTGCCCAAAGTAACTTACAGGTTCAACACTATCCCCATTATGCTACCAATTACCTACTTCACAGAACTAGAAAAAAACCACCTTAAAATTCATATGGAACAAAAAGAGAGCCCACATAGCCAAATCAATTCTAAACAAAAAGAACAAAGCAGGAGGCATCACACTACTGGACTTCAAATTATACTACAAGGCTACAGTAATCCAAACAGCATGGTACTGGTACCAAAACAGAGATATAGACCAATGGAACAAAACAGAGGCCTCGGAGGCAACACCACACATCTACAACCATCTGATCTTTGGCAAACTTGGCAAAAATAAGTCTGGGTTCCCAAGAGGCCGGCACGTCTGCTGGGACCTCTTGGCCAGCAAGAGGGTCCCAACCTGAATAGGGGAGTGCATGGAAAAAAGAGAATACAGACAAGCAGGGTCTGGAGGACTGAGTAAGCAATGCTTAAACAGCAGTGCCTAAACAGCAGCTTTATTGTGCACACAGTTAGTATATATATGTTTGTCCTACGTCATTAACAGGAACAGATACCATTACCTCATACATGAAAGCAGCACATAAGAACAATAGTAAGATCAGATATATAATCGGGTACAATCACGTCACGCAGGTGGGTCTCAGTATTGGGGTGGGGACACCTATAGTTAAAAGTTACTGACCTATGCAAGGCACCAGAGAGGCAGAAACCTATTATACGTGCGCAGTCACAAGAACAGGCAAGGATCCAATAGTGGGTAAACAAAGTCATAAATCAGATACAGAAACTGGACACGTTGTCCTGTCAGACCACATGCAGGTCACATCACAGTCTCACAAAGTTCTTTTTATAATTCCTTTACCTGCAGTTCCTACTTTCCCATAGCTCAACTGCCTCCAATGGGAAACTGTCCGGGCTCCAGCTCACCATGTGGCGAGGCCCAGTTCCGAGGGGCCTCACATGGGAACACTCCCCACAACCTAGAAGTGCATGCACCATGTGGGGAAATTAGAAACAAATAGGTTTTTACATGCAGGGGAAGATGCTGCGTGTGGTGGCCTGGGCGCCCTGTGCATGGACATGCGCTGCCAGCTCAGTCCTCGTGCCACGTCCACACGGCTCCACCTGATGCCCTGGGCCCTTCCTGCTCCGCTGTTAGAAACATCCCGGGTTGAACAATTCTGTGTCTGCCTCCTTCAGTCTGTAGGTGTGGACTCTGCACACAGTCCTCAGCTGGGATGGCTGGGGTCAGGCCCTTCGTGTCCGGAGGTCTTCACGCATGGGCCACGGCACTCAAGCTGCCCCTGCCACTCACCGGCTGCGCCGGGGGAACCGGAGCCCTCAGCAGAGTGCGCTCGGATCTTCCAGGCTGCAGCTGAACCTTCACGTCACACTTTGTTTCTGTGGTGAATTACTCGTTCACACTTAAGGCAATCTTTCTGGGGTCGATCAGCGCCTCTGTCTGTGTTGTATGGACCCCACTCATGACATTTGTTTTCCCGGTTTGTCCTTTGTCCTGTAGCTCATCGTTTAAACAGCGCTTCCTACCTTAAGGTTACAGTATTATTAGTGTATTTCATCATAGAACCTTGACGACTGGAATTTTTGTATTTAAACCTTGAAATCAATGACAGCTGGCTTTTCCGCAAGGTTGGCGGCCAGGCTCCGGCTCTGTGCCACCCCACCCGGCTCTGCCGACGCTGCCCCTGCCCCGCCCGTGCTCCTAAGAAGCGAGATGCTGTGATTTTCTCCTTGACCCTGGCTGTTTGCAGACTGTGGGCTGCTCTTACTCTCCTCTGCTGCATGTCTGGGGCCATTCGGCACCTTTCTGATGGTTGTGGATTCAGCCAGCCATTCTCTTCACAACAGGCCTCTCGTCCTGGGGCATCTGACCCGCAGCTACCCCTGGCGTTGCTATTTAATGACCATGGGAAGGGCTTGCCTGTGAGATTTCCACTGATTCCGGTGGTAAATGCCTCTAAAATGAGAACCTTGGTCTTGCCACCAGGGCGAGCGGCCACAGGTGCTGTGTCCAGCAGGGCTCAGCCAGGGGCTCCCTGTCTTTCCCAGGCGGCCCCAAGGGGCCAAGCAGAAGCATATTTCTGGAATACGCTTAGCATATTAACCAGTTTCAAAACGGAACGCTCCAGATCCATCATTCAGTGATTTTAATTTCCGTTTCCAATGAAAACAGTTTGGTGCCTGAGCCTCAGAGGCCCGTGAGCACCTCTCATCAGCCGTGTTACTCATCACAGGCGGTCACGCCTCAGAGCCATCAGCTCTGTGCAGCGTGTATGCAGGACGTGACCAAGACGCATCCTTCCCTCGGTTCTGCTAAATCCCAGAGTGCGACTCCGTCACATGTTTAGGTGTGAAATGTTCTTCCCCGTGTAGATCAAACCATGGTCTGGAAAAGTACTACAGAATCTCCTCGGTGCTCTGTTTCTGTCTCTGGAGAGTGGGAGGCCATGGCAGGCAGCTCGTGGGCCGTCTAAGCCTGGTGTCAGTGGCTGCACGCAGACCCGGCCCACACCTGGAGACGCGGACGCGGAAAACGCGGCTTTACTGACACTTTGTTCCTTGGGCACAGCAATCCTGCCAGAAAGGACTGTGGCTGGCAAAGGAGAACCCGCAGCGTACAGAGGAAATGGCCCAGGATTTCAGAAGGGACCTGAGCGCCGTGGCCAGCCAGGCCGAGTGGAGGGAGGGAGAGCTGGCCAGCTGGACCCACCCATCCGAGTTCTGCGAGACGGTAAGAGACCCTGCGTAGCAGATGGTGTGCCTCTGGGATCCCCGCTCCTTAGGCTATGGACATTTAGCAAGTGCCTCTTCCCACCAGTGGGAGTGGGCCAGGCTCTGGGCCAGTGGCTGGGCACCTGCGATGGACCCCGGCCTCCGCACCCACGGCTCTCTGGAGAAGCCTCTGAGCCGACTGTGATGCATTCGTTACTGTACTGAACAGAGCAGCCAAACGAGCACACAAAGCTCCTGTGTGTTCACCCGCTCGGTGATAAATCCCACCACCCCCCCAACACCTGAAGCAAGAGCTGCAGCTGAGTGCACGCCTGCAAGCTCCCCGCACCCTGCACCGCCCGCCGTCAGCAGCCCAGGCCGGAGGCCTTGGACTCACCTGTCAGGACAGCATTCGAGGGGTCCTGGGGTAGCCAGAGCAGAGCAGGGCCATCTGCCCATTGCGCCTCGCTCAGCTCACAGGACGTGGCGTAACTGATCTACACGGTGTCTTCGTGCGGTCCTCAGACATCCCCCCAGGTGCCCCCTGCCGTGGAGAATGGAGCCTGGGCGTCAGACACAGCCTGCCTGCCCTTGAGTGGAACCCGGCCACGGCCCCACTGGCAGGGCTGCGGGTTGCTCTGCTGTCTGGTGCTCTGGTCCCCACTGGGCCGACCTGGGGGTCAGCATGGCCTGAACGAGCTCCAGGGCGGACCGTCCTGTGCTGTGCTGCCAGAGCCCTCCTTGTCCCTCAGGTGAGCGGCTGGACGGGGTCCCTGGACCCAGAGGCTCATCCCTCCTTACGTGTGGCTGCGTGTGTGAGGAGCTGTCACCAGGAGGCTGCCTCGGTGGCTGCAGAGACCCTCCCCGGGGCGGGCGCGGCAGTGCTGGAGGCTCAGTCCCTGCAGAGACCGTGCGCATCGCAGCGGGCCCTGTGGCCGCAGAGCCCCCAGACCCGGCTCCATCTGGAAGAGGCCCTTTCTGAGGCCACCCCCAGCCCCAGCTCTCCTCCCCTTGTCCAGAGGCCCCGAGAGCATGAGCGTGCCCAGGAGGCCATGAGGAGGCCGCGTAAGCCACCCTCAGTCCCCACCCAACCACTGTCCAGCCTCCCTGGACGAGCCCTTCTGTGTGGACAGGACGGGGAGCCCCAGGGCCCAGGGCTGTGTGCTCTGTGGAACCCACTGTCCGCCCTCGGGGGCCTTCCTGGGGCAGGGGCCGCCAAGGCCCACCCAGAGGACAGCTCTGCCTGCTCCTCTGAGCCCACCCAGATCCCGGCCAGCCACCCCAGGAAACAGCCCCAGAAGAAAATGATAAAGAAAACGCAAAGTTCTGACATGCCTCAGGCCAACGGTGGCCCTGGGGACTCCTGCCGGCCAGGCCACACGAGTGTCTTCATCAAGGGCCTGGAGGTGACCAGCACTGTGGCCGCAGAGAAGAAGCCCCTACTGGGACCGCACGCCGGGAGCCCCCCAGTCACTCGGAGCCGGAGTCTGTCCTCTCCCTCGAGGCTCCACCCTGCAGAGGAGGACGGGATGCAGCAGCTGGGCAGGTGAGGTGGCCGTCCCCTCCTCTGGTCCTGGTGGCCTTTGAGTATCTAGACACCCAAAGCCATTTCAGCATTAAACTCTTTTCTGCAAAGTAGAAAGTAAATCCACAGACGTCCCTCTGGGTCCACCTAAAGAAACACAATTTCAAGCTAGATATTAATTACCTGCCCCCATGTTCAGAGGGGACCATAGAACAGTGCTTCCCTTAGGATGGTGTGTGGAAACTGCACACCCTCGCCCCGACGGTTAACTGTGTGACCACCTCGAGTTATCTTCAGCCCACTTACAGAAAATTACAGCAGCAAAGCAAGCCCCTGAAAGCAAGAAGAGTTACCTTAAAAATAACTTTTAGAAAGTCTCTGAGTGTTGAGGGGTAAGAAGGCGCGCCCACGTGTCCATCGTCCCACTGAAGAGGTCCCTCCTCCCTCGTTGCGCCTGTGAGAGGACGCCTGCCCAGGGCACCGTCTGCTCACTGGCGAGGTGGGCGCCCTCGGCCCGTGTCTAGGCTGGATGCCATCTGGACCTCCGTCTTCCGTCCACGTGGTACTGTGGTAAGGGCTGGAGGTGGAGGATTTCGTGAGATGCTTTGCTGTTGGGTGGTCTTCTGTGTCTTGGGCCAGTGGTCCTCAGCCTCCTTGGCATCAGGGACTGGTTTCATGGAAGACAGTTTTTGCACAGATCGCAGGGGTTGGGGGGATGGTTTCGGGATGAAACTGCTCTAAGATCATCGGGCGTGAGTTAGATTCTTGTAAGGAGCACGGACCCTAGATCCTCAGCAGGCGCAGTTCACGATAGCGTTTGCGCTCCTCCGAGAATCCAGTGCTACCACCAACCTGACAGGAGGCGAAGCTCGGGCGCTCACGCGGCCCCTGCACTCCTTACCCACTCGCTTCCTGCTGTGGGCCCGGTTCCTGACAGGCCACAGACGGTACGGGTCGGTGGCCCAGGGCCTGGAGACCCCTGCCCTAAGCTCCATCAAAGGGGCTTCCTCCTCATGCCCTGAGCACAGGGTTCATCTGGGCTGAGAAGGCCTCAGAACACTCTTCTGAAACACACCTTACAGTTGCCAAACCTCAGTCTCTGTCTCATTAAAGGTAACGCTCTAGGTAGAACCTGAAGTTCTACCATTTTTACAAGTTTTACCATTGGCATGAGTGATCACTCATTGGCATGAGTGATCCAGGGGTATCTGCCGGCTGGGCCTGGGTACGGGCTGGGTCCTTCCCAGTCCCTAAAAGGAGGGAAAATGCCAAGTGCTGTCCCTGAGTCTTAGCAGGTGGCTGCACGGACAGGCTTCTGTCTCCACTGAGCCCGTGTTTCAGGTTTGGGGGTAGCAGAACACAGGAGATGGGGACCCTGCCCACCCCCAGAAGTTTCCAGCCATCGCTTCCTCGGGATTGTCTGTTTACCGTGGTCAAGACTGTCCTCGTTCTGATTGTTTCTGGATATTTACTGAGGAGGCTGTTGTGTGGTGGAGGCTTCAGGCCTCACTCTGCTGGCCCATGCTGTGAGGGCCAGTCCCGACCCGCCAGGAGGTGATGTGATCTCAGACATGGTGAGAATCTGTCCACTCTGGGATGCAGGGGTGAGGGACACGCTCTGCAGCTCTGTGCGAACGCGGTGCGCTTCCAGCAGCATTTCCGCCCACGGCTGTGCTTCCCGTCATTAGCGGCTTTTAAGTTTTTCCAACTTAAAAAAACAAGTAAATACAAATAATAGTAGAAAAAAATCTGCCAACTACCACTGGTATCACTAGGACCCAGTTATTGAAGAAGGTCGGGGGTCAGACGCTCTGCAGTGGAGGAGAACGGCGCGTCTCACTGTTCGCTGGGGGAGGCCCCGGCTCAGGCGCAGTTGATGGGTGCTGTCCGAGGCGCAGAGCTGGGGGACACACCCAGACCCCACCTCAGCGGGACCCAGAGAACCTTCTCACGGGGAGTCCCGCAGCCCACGCTGCCGGAGTGTGGGCCCCGCCCCCCAGGCTCACACGCTGGCCACGGCTCAGTTGCTGAGAGTGACCGGGTGGCCCCACTCTAGCCGGCTCATGAAACCGAGCC
The DNA here is from genome assembly GCA_963574635.1 of Cheracebus regulus. Classification (NCBI taxonomy): domain Eukaryota; kingdom Metazoa; phylum Chordata; class Mammalia; order Primates; family Pitheciidae; genus Cheracebus; species Cheracebus regulus. Next base: position 67,154 of record CAUYQU010039232.1, on the reverse strand, counting down.
GCCGGCCTAAGCATCCTGCATTTGTTTTTGGTGAACGTAGATGTGTTCTTGGATACTTAGCATGTTTTTTAATTACAAAAAAAAAAAAATGCACAGAAAACACCACCTGATTTGAAAAGCCCAGTTTGGGTCTCTGGTCACAGCACCGCAGTTTTGTACTTAAGGAGCCATCCCGGCCACACTGACCACACTGGCCAGCCCACTTCTCCACTCTCGGGGCAACATGGGTGGGTCCTCCGGGTTCTGCCCAGCCCTGGAGATGTGGACATGGTGAGACCCCAGGCAGCCATGGAGGAGCCCACATCTCCTGCAGATGGGTGTGCGGTCAGGAAGGGCTCTCCGAAGGCCCAGAAGTGCATGACAGGCTCACCCGTCACGGGAACAGAACAGGCCCCCGCAAAACCTGTTTGGCAGCCCGTCCTCGGGACCCTGGTTCGAGGCAGGAAGACCCCAGCCGAGGCTGGGAGGAGGGTTCCACGGATGGCCATCCCTGGGGCCCAGCCTGACGCTGTCCACCTCTGCCGCCCTGCGCCCGGCCTCGCTCTCCGGTCGCTACAGCCCCGAGTCCCCTGCGGCTGCTGCTTGGCGTGCTGAGCCCCTGGGTCAGGAAGGACTGCCATGGAAGCTGCTTCAGAAAACCCCTGCTCGGTCGGCAGTGGGCACAGACCCAAAAGCTGTTTGCTCACAGGATTTGCCCACGGCCCTCCTTGCAGGCGCCTCGCGGCTGGAAGTGTTTGTGCCATCTTACTGCTGGAATCGAACCAGCCGGAACGAGAAACGCTTATGTTCAGAGTTTCAGTTAGGGAGCCTGGGAATCTGTCTTTTTGGGTTTCCAAAGGGGTTTGATCTGAAATGGCCATGATCAATAACACGGAAATGTTTCATGTGACAAGTTTCTTTTTGAAATACAGCCCTTTTCAAGCTACTGTGTATCAAGGGAGCCACTCCAGGTAACAGGGAATGAGCAGAGGTGAGTCGCTCCCTGCTGAGGACATGCGGACGACTGAAAGTTTCTGTTTTTTTTCTCTTTGAGATCCTATTGCCCAGGTTGGAGTGCAGTGGCACGATCTCGGCTCACCGAAACCTCCGCCTCCTGGCTTCAAGCAGTTCTCCCTCCTCAGCCTCCCTAGTGGCTGGGATTCCAGGCGCGCGCCACCACACCCAGCTGATTTTGCATTTTTAGTAGAAACAGGGTTTCTTCCATGTTGGTCAGGCTGGTCTCGAACTCCCGACCTCAGGTCACCCGCCCGCCTCAGCCTCCCAAAGTGCTGGGATTACAGGCGTGAGCTGCCGTGCCCGTCTGAAAGCTTCTTCTTTATCTCGCCTCCCGCAGTGGCCTGTGTGCCTTGGTCCACGTGTGACCCTTTCATCCCTCTGGGTTTGTCTGGGGCATGAACTGCTGTTAGTGACGTGTCCGTGGCGGGGGCATGTGCCCCGCGATCTCTGTCTTCCAGCAGCCACCTGTAGCACATCATGGCCGAGATGATCACCACAGAGAAGGAGTACGTGCGGTGCTTAGCATACGTCATTGACAACTATCTTCCCGAAATGGAAAGAAGCAACCTGCCGCAGGCCCTTCGGAGGAAGTGCGGCGTGATTTTCAGCAACTTGGAGAAGCTGCATGATTTCCACCAGCAGCACTTCCTCTGAGAGCTAGATCGCTGCGGGCACTGCCCCTTGGCTGTGGGCCGCAGTTTCTTGAGACACGTGAGTGCAGGCCACAGCGTGGACACCGGGCCAACAGGCTGGGTGACGCCGGCATCAGGGAGCGGGGAGCCTACAGGGCCCACGTGTCAGCCGGTTCAGATAGCTGCAGTCCAGGTTTAGGAGCTGGCCCTGACGGGATGGCAAGACCAGCCGATAAACAGGCGCCCCACACAGATAAGACTGTGCTTTGCGGGTGGTGTGACCGATGGCGTCCCGGCTGCGCTGGAGGAGGGCATCATCCGCCGACACCATCGCCCACTCACCGGCAGCCCTGCACCTTCACCACTTCCGGCTGATGGCCAGAAGCGGGCCCCTGGAATGACTTCCAGGGCCAGGCCTCACCCCTTCGCAGGCCCCTGCGTCCGGCTACCCGGCTACCTGCCACAGGGACCAGCCGTCCTGATACGGGAACCCCCTTGAGAGGCTTTCCGCTGGAAGCGCGATAAATATACAGGCCCAGTGTCTCCTCGTAGGTCCTCAGTGCTGGAAGTGGAATCTGTGAATGAGAGTCTTTAATGAAGGCTTCTCATTGACTCTGGAAAGAAGCTGACAGGTTTTCCACAGGCGCTCACAGAGTGCTGTGGGCAGATGGGACGTGTCCCAGACCATGAAGCACACATTATCATGGCGAAAACAGCCATGGACGAAAGAAGCACATGTTTCATGTTTTCAGCGTTTTCTTTTTTCTTTTTTTTGTTTGAGATGGAGCCTCGCTCTGTCGCCAGGCTGGAGTGCAGTGGTCACATCTCGGCTCACTGCAGCCTCCGCCTCCCAAGTTCAAGCAATTCTGCCCCGAGTAGCTGGGACTGCAGGTGCATGCCACCACGCCCGGCTAAGTTTTGTATTTTTAGTAGAGACGGGGTTTCACCATGCTGGCCAGGCTGGTCTCCAACTCCTGACCTCGTGATCCGCCCACCTCAGCCTCCCAAACTGCTGGGATTACAGGCACGAGCCACCCTGCCCAGCCTCAGTGTTTTCTTAAAAGGGGCTTTTAGACATAAAGTGCAGATTCATATTGACTGTCATTGTGGCAATTTTAAATGTCTTGACAGCTTTAGCTCTTTGGCCAGTGACCAAATCGTTGCAATGCCCCCCACCCCCTCCCAGGCCCACTGCTAGCTGCATCCTCTTCCTCCCGCCCCCAGCCCCCGACCCCCAGGAGTCTGTGCTTTCGAGACAAATTATAGAATTCTCAGCATCAAGGCTGCACCTGGTAAACTGGTCACTCCTAGAGCCCCCGTGCTGGGGACACTCGATAGTTTTTACTGAAGGAACGCGTCTCCCTTTCGCCTGATTACGGTAAGAGTCTGGAGGGTCTCAGGACAGGAGCAGTTAGAAGTGTGACCCGGGCTGCAGGCGCTGGCCGTCTCTGGGCCTGTCACTCCCACAGCCACGCACTCGCCCCCGCTTTTCCAGGAAGAGCAGTTCGGGCTGTACGCGGTCTACAGCAAGAACAAGCTGCAGTCGGACGTCCTGCTCAGCAGCCACGGCAACGCCTTCTTCAAGGTCCTCCCCTCGGCCCGCCCCACAGCCCGCCCGGCCCCTGCCAGGCCGGAGCTGACCTTCCTGCCCCACCTTGCAGGACAAGCAGCGGGAGCTGGGCGACAAGATGGACCTGGCCTCCTACCTGCTGCAGCCCGTGCAGCATGTGGCCAAGTACTCGCTGCTGCTCCAGCACCTGCTCAAGGAGGCCGGCCGCGGCCTGGCCCACGGGCAGGAGCTGGGCGAGCTACGAGCCGCCGAGGCCATGGTCTGCTTCCAGCTGCGCCGTGGCAACGACCTGCTGGCCATGGATGCCATCCGAGGCTGTGACGTAAGTGCCCCGGGTGCTGGCGGCTCTGGCAGGCTGGGGGAGTGTGAGGCCACTGGTGGGGAAGCCACACAGTTTTCTTGGTGATGTACTGGCACATTTGCCCAGGAGACGTCCCTCAGAGCACAGCCTTCTGAGGGCCACGGGGGCACCACCGGGAGAGGGGCTCACCTGCCCGGGGGATGGTGGAGGCCACGGGGGCGCCACCGGGAGAGGGGCTCACCTGCCCGGGCGATGGTGGGAGCAGCAGGACTCGAGGTCCTGGAGCCCTGGTTCTGTCCACGGCTGGTAGTCGTGGCTGTGTGTCCACAGGGCGCGCAAGGCAGCCTGGCTCTGAATGGCTGGAAGTCTGCTTACCTGGGCTGTATTTCAAACAGGTGGGCGTGGGTGTCACACCCCAGCCCTGTGTGAGAAGGCGCGGGGCTGACCTTGACTCGTTCATTCGGGGCCCAGGACCGGCTGCAGAGTGTGTGCGGCGGCCCCAGCCCCAGACGCCCAGAAGGCCACAGGCGAGCTGAGGCATGGCCAGCGCGTGGGGACGCCGGCTGTATTCCAGCAGGCTGCCGTGTCCCCTGGCTGGGACGGGCGACACCCCAGTGGCAGAGCAGGGCTGTGGAGGGTGGGACCCCACCTCGGCGGGAGGACACAGGCCTGTCCCGGGCCCTCAACACCCACGGACTCAGGCTGCTTGCAGGAAGCAGCAGTCAGTCTTCTGGTCACGTCTGTGGAGGGGCCTCAGGCTGTCCCAGCGTCCTCTGACAAGGAGCCCCGGGCGTGTCCGTGGGATAGAGGTCATAGGAGAGCGCTGCCAACCGCATCTGTCATCCGGGTAAATTCCACAGGGGAGGGACAGCCTGCTGGGCACGGCGGCTCCATCTCTGGGGGCTGCTGTCTGCCCTGACCCAGCATGAAGGGATCTCTGTGGGGACGAGAGAGGAGCCGTCGGGCTGGCAGGGGCCATCTAGTCAGGGGACTCTAGCACCGTCTCAGCAGGGGAGTCCAAAACAAATGGACGGAGGGGCTTTAAAGTGGAAAGTGATGTAAATCAAAGAGGCTTTCCCTGTAAGCTTTGCGCATAAGACCCTGGAACATGGGGGTGTGGGACCCTCACCCCCACCCCCACCCCCACCCCTGCACAGGGCCCAGAGGGTCAGACAGGAGGGTTGGGGGAGCTGGGGGAGTTCCTGAGCTTTCAGATGCTATGCGGCAGTTTCTGGCCTGACGCTCTTTAAAACCTTCAACAGCGAACATTAAGGCAGATTTGCCAGATTTTATGGCACTCTGGCTGCTGTTCCGTCTTGCTTGTCACAAAGCCAACGCGTTTAGACGGGGACAGTGACTTGTGTGACCACAGAGGCCAGATTTGCTTGGATGAAATCCACCTGCGTGTTCCTCTGCAGGTGAATTTGAAAGAACAGGGGCAGCTGAGATGCCGGGATGAGTTTGTCGTTTTCTGCGGAAGAAGGAAGTCCCTGAGGCACGTGTTCCTCTTTGAAGACCTCATCCTGTTCAGCAAGACCCAGAAGGGGGAGCGCAGCCATGACGTCTACCTGTACAAGCAGTCCTTCAAGGTAGCACTGCAGGTCCGATCAGATGCAGGCCAAGCCAGGCCCTACAAGGGGGTCCCGGACCCTTGTCTCACTTGAGGCGAGTGGGGAACTGGGAGGGAGTGCGCCTGGGAGGAGCCGCACTGTGAGGTTCTGTTTTCTGTGGTAAATTCTTGAAAACGTTAGCCTTCCGACAGCTGCAGGACTTGCTTGTCTTCTCCAGATCCGTGTGCAGTTCAGGGGCAGAGGAGAAGCATCTCCTGTCAGGAACTGCATCATGGAGCCTGTGCAGCCTGAACACGGGGCTTCCCCGGCGCTTGGAGGTGCACGGAGGGGGCTTCGCTGGCGCGTCGCAGTGAGCAGGGCTCTGCTTGTGACTCAGCTGTGCTGACGGAGGGCAGGTCCCTCCCTTCTTGACAGAGGCCGTGAGGGTGCATGGCCTCACACACAAGCAGCCTCATACACTCGTGCACAGCCTCACACACCCACAGGCAGCTGTCCTGCACACGCAGTCTCCCTCACACACTTACGAGCAGCCTCACACTCACGGGCAGCTGTCCTGCACACAAGCACTCTCCCTCACACAGTCACAAGCACACACTTATGGGTAGCTGTCCTGCGCACAAGCACTCTCCCTTGCACACTCATGAACAGCCTCGCACTTGGGCAGCTGTCCTGCACACACTCTCCCTCACACACTCAGCAGTCACACACAGGCATCTGTCCTGTGCACAAGCACTCCCTCACACACTCATGAGCAGTCACACGGGCAGCTATCCTGCTCACAAGCACTCTCCCTTGCAGACTCATGAACAGCCTCACACTTGGGCAGCTGTCCTGCACACAGGCACTCTCCCTCACACACGGGCAGCTGTCCTGCACACAAGCACTTGCACACTCATGAGCAGCCTTGCACGTTCACGGGCAGCTGTCCTGCACACAAGCACTCACACATTCACAAGCAGTCACACACAGGCAGCTGTCCTGTGCACAAGCACTCCCTCGCACACTCACGAGCAGTCACACACTCACAGGCAGCTGTCCTGCACACAAGCACTCTCACACACTCATGAGGAGCAGCCTCACATAGTTGTGAGCAGTGTGGTGTCGTCCCCCCGACCCATCCCACATGTTTGTCATTTGGTGTCTGGATTAAGTGACCTCCAGCACTGAGGAATTTGGGTCAGTCGGCCAGAAAATAGCCAGTCGTTCAGAGAAGGGTGTGCCTGATGGTGCTGCCCAGAGAAGTGTGTTCCTGACAGTGCTGCCATGGGTGTTTGCTGACTGCAGACGGCTGAGATCGGGATGACACAGAACGTTGGAGACAGTGGCTTGAGGTTTGAGATTTGGTTTCGCAGGCGGCGGAAATCTCAGGACACCTACATTCTCCAAGCAAGCTCAGCTGCGGTCAAGAGCAAGTGGACAGACGTCATAGGGAGGATGCTGTGGCAGCAGGCGCTGAGGAGCAGACGTGGGAAGACGGGGCAGCAGGACCTGCCCAGCTGGGCGCAGGGAGGGCCAGGGGGCCAGGGCTGGGGCTGGGCTGAGAGCTGGGGACTGAGTCGTGGGGCTGGGGTGGAGGCATGGGTTGGGAGCTGAGCTATCAACCTTAATGCTGAGATTCAGGCGCTGGGATTAAATATGGAGTTCACCTGAGCACAAGCTCTGTGGGTGGCCACCTGGGAGGACACAGATGCCAGAGGGATGGGGTCACTGCCCAGAAGTGCAGAGGATTTGGGCCATTTTTGTAGGCACCGTCTGGGGAAAGTGAATAGGATTACGCTGCTGCACGGTGACAGCAATTTGATTGGCTGCACACAGTGTCTCTTTCTCGGTGGGGTGGGCTATATTTCGCTTTCCACGTTAAGGACGGAATAGTCAGGGGTCTGCTCTGCCAGGGACATCTGGTCTGAGCCGGGAACAGGGAGGCAGGGAGGCAGGGAGCCTGTAACTAAAGGTCCAAAGTCAAGGGTTCGAGCTGTGTGACTCAGTCCCCAAAGCCAGCTCCCTCAGGCCACATCACTCAGGAGCCCCCAGGAGCCTGACTGCCCTTTTTCTTTCTCATGGCCACCCAAGAAGCCCCCTGCCCAGGACACCTGGGGCCCTCGGTCAGCACTTTATGAGGAAGTTCTTGGATGGACCTGATGGCACTCACACACGCGTCTCTCATGCCCACAAGGGAACATAAACAAGGTCCTTCCCAACACACCCGGCCCTGCGGCGACCCCAGAGAGAGTGCCCCGCAGCTCTGGCTCCAGATTTAACCCTCTGGTCGGCCTCCCACCCCTGCCCTGCTGGTCTGGCCCCCGTGGCCCTGGAAGGCGGGGCTAACAGTCAGCCCTCAGTCTTCCTGCCCGTGAGAGGGCCCTCCCCAGAGCCCTCGTCCCCCACTGAGGACCCCTCCCCCGGCCACCTCGCTTCTCCCCGTGTCCGCCCTCGTTTGCTCCTCCCCCACCTTCACTGGGGGTGCCCCTCTGTCCTTATTCCTCCGGCCTGGTGGCTGCAAACACCTCCTTCACAGTGACTGTTCCCACCCCAGACCTTCCCCCACACTGAGCTCCAACTCGAGTCTGCCCAGCGCCTCACAGATACCCAAAGTCACGCAAACCTAGCTGTCCCCTCTTCCCTGCAAGCCACCCTGGCAGCTGTGGCCTCTCAGACCTAAGAAACCTGAGCACCCAAGCTATAGGCACGACCAGGGCCCCTGCCTGGCCGCACCCGGTGGAGCGTTGACCCCTCCAGGCACAGCTACCGTCCCCACCGGCCCCCGAAACACTTCGGAGCCAGCTTTGCCAGGCACAGAGGGCCCCGTGGCATCCCCACCGGCCCCCCCTCCTGCCCCCAGCCTCCTGGCTGCTCCACACCCCTGTGGGCTTCACCCCTGGACAGCCCCCAAAGCAGCCACTTGGCCAGAGGTCTTACCTCCTGATGCCACCATCCTGAAGAGCCTTCCTGGCCCTTTTCCTCTCCTTCCTTTGCCACCCGCCAGTCCTGCTTCCTGTCTGGGGTCTGACTGTAGTGCACAAAGCCTCCCTGGGGTCGATGGGTCTGTTTCAGCCCTCCTGTGATCCAGGCACAAGCTCCTGGGGTCTGCAGGCAGTAGACCGTGCCAGCCTTGAGTAATCAGATGCAGGAAATATAACTAAGTTGATTCAAGCACCAGCATGAGAATGGCCGCCCCGGAATGCAGACTCCAAAGGGATGGGTGGTGCTCCACAGTGGGGAAGCTGAGGCTTCACTTACAGAGGCAGGAATGCTTCCAGCAGGGTGCCGCAAATTCACAGCAACTCGGTTAATACAGGTTGCTGCATTCCAAGGAAGGTGCTTTAACAGTCTGTGAGGAGGCCACGTGTTCGGAGAGATTCTTACCTCTGGTGCCTCCAGGCCGTCCCTAACCATTTACCGGAGAAAGCAGAAGTTGCAGCCGATGCTGGTGACTCGGGCACTGCTGCATTCCTCTCAGGGCTCAGAATAACTTACAGTTCCACCGTGTTAAGTTCAAACTACTTAGTTTCACAGCCTTCCTCAAACAGGGTCGGGTGGACAGCTGAGCACAGGGTATGCACACAGGATTCTGCCTGAGCCTGGGGGTGTGGGGCGGGGGGCACAGAGCTGTGCAGGCCCTGCAGGTGCGGCTGGATCACCTGGGCCTGGGGGCTCGGGGCGGGGGGCACAGAGCTGTGCAGGCCCTGCAGGTGCGGCTGCGTCACCCAGAAGGTGGAGCCTAACGCTTTTCAGGTGTCTAGGGTCTGGCACCCCGTTCCCATCTCCTCGTTGGTCCTTTGAGCCCTCTCTTGACTTCTCCAGTTTTGTGAGGGGTTTACTAAATTAGTCTTCTCGGAAGACAGAATTTTGGTTTAATTTATTGTCTACACACTTATTTTCTATTTAATTCCTACTCTTTATTATTTTCTTGTGCTACCTTTTTCATTATTTGTTTTTCCTTTCCACCTAATTTCTTGAGGTGGGTGTATGCTTAGGTCATTGATTTTAGCCTTTGCTTTGTCCTATTTTGTGTGGTATTTAAGACTACAGATTGTCCCCTAAGCTTGGCATTAGCTGCACCCCAGAAGTTTGTACATGTGATATGTTTATTAACAGTCAGTTCAGCATATTTCCTAACTTCCACTTTAATTTCTTCTTGGGCTCATCACGGGTTATTTAGAAATGTGTTACTTAATGTCCAAGATTTTCTAGTTAACTCTGTGATACCGGTTTTGAGTTTAAGACCACTTTGGTCAAATTATACTAGAGTTTGCTATCCGTGGAAGGGTCCGAGTTACTGCGGCGAATCTGTGCAGCTCCGCAGCAACCTCAGTTCTTATCTCCTCAGAAGAAAAATTCAACTGAGAAGCCTAAGGCAGAAAAAGAGACCGAGGCAAGTTTCAGAGCAGGAGTGGAGGTTCGTTTAAAAAGGATTTAAGGCAGGAAAGTACACTTGGAAGAGACCCAAGCAGGCACCGAAATCAAGTGCCTCCTTTAACCTTGAAGCGAGGACTTTACAGGCTGCCCTTCGGGTGATTCTTCCCTGAGGGCGGGCTGCCCGCGTGTGCCACGCGCTCCTCACCTCCGGACGGGAGGCTGCGCAGTGTGTTTAGGAAGTGAGGCGCATGCCCATCTGAGGCTTTCTTCTCTTTTCTGGTGGGGTGCCCCCAGAAGGTCACATTCTGCCATTCTGTGTTAATGCACAGTTGCTTCTCCCGGCGCCTGCCTTCAGTTAACAATTGAGTGCAACAGGGGTGGACCATCAGGAAACAGCCTCTCCCTGGCACTGGCTGCCACGTTATCACCTTTAGAGAGGCGGGTGCATGCCCAACCGTCACCCACATTCCCGGTGGCTGGGGGAGCTCTCTCCTGTCCGCTCATGCCCATCTAACTTCCTGTAACAATTTTGATTATTTCAAATGTTTTATGTCCTAGATTTTGGTAAATTTTCCATGTGCACCTGGAGAGAGAGTGCTTTGTGGTGATGATTGCAGAGTCCGGTTCTGTATTCCACGTGCACCTGGAGAGAGAGTGCTCTGTGGCGGTGATTGCAGAGTCTGGCCATGTTTCCACGTGCACCTGGACAGAGAGTGCTCTGTGGTGGTGATTGCAGAGTCTGGTCCTGTTTTCCACATGCACCTGGAGAGAGAGTGCTCTGTCGTGGTGATTGCAGAGTCTGGTCGTGTTTTGAAAATTGTGTTGTTCAGATTTCATACGTCTTTACTGGATTTTTGTCTGCTTATCACTTCCTAGGAAAATTATGTGAAAATCCCCCATGATGATGTAGATTTGAATGTCTATTTTTCTTTTTGTTCTGTCATTTTTTGCTTTCTATATTTTGAAGCTAAATTAGTAGGTGCATAGCAATACAGAATTGCTGTATCTTCCTGGAACCAGAGCCTCTTTTTTCATCATGAAATACTTCTTTTTGTTTTTGGCAATGCCTCTTCCTTGGGTCTACAGTTGTCCCTCTGTGTCCATGGGGATGGGCTCCAGGATGCCCCCACAGATACCCAAGTCTGAGGTTGTTCAAGTCCCTAATATAAAATGACATAGTAGTTGCATTTAACCTACACACATGCTCCTATATACTTAAAATCATCTGTAGATTACTTATAGTACGTAATACAATGTAAATGCTATATAAATAGTTGTTATATTTGTTTTTTATTGGTGTTTTTAATTTTAATTTTTATTTTTATTTATTTTTTTTTTTTTTGAGACAGAGTCTCGCTGTGTTGCCAGGCTGGAGTGCAGTGGCACGATCTCAGCTCACTGCAACCTCCGCCTCCTGGGTTCAAGTGATTCCCCTGCCTTAGCCTCCCGAGTAGCTGGGACTACAGGCATGCCGCCAAGCCCGGCTAATTTTTGTTTTTTTAGTAAAGACGGGCTTTCACCATGTTGGCCAGGATGATCTCGAACTCTTGACCTTGTGATCCACCTGCCTCGGCCTCCCAAAGTGCTGGAATTACAGGCGTGAGCCACTGCGCCCAGCTAATTTTTATTGTCAATTGCTTTTTGTTCATATATTTTTGATCCTTGGTGGGATCTGTGATATGGAGCCCACAGATGCAGAAGACCCCCTGTGTGTCCTGTTAACCTGGCTGTTCCCGTTCCCTTTGCAGTTAGTGTTCACACGGCACATACTTTTCCATCGTCTTACTTGCAGCTTCTGGTGTTCTTATATTTGAGATATGTCTCTTGTAAAAGGCCTATATTTGATTTCACTTTTATCTTTTTATCTAGTTGACTATCCGTGTCTTTAAATTGGAGTAGTGTGTTTACATTTATTGTAACTTGGGTATAAATCTCGAGTGTCTTACTCCGTTTTCTACCTGTTTGGTGAGAAAGGGAAGGGAGAGAGGAGGGAAGGCCCTGGCGGGTGATTGGCAGCAGCCCCTGCACACGCCCACTGGGGGACAGGCACCGCAGGCTCCTCCCCACGTGCTGCGGGACCTGGGTGTTTCTCCGCCAACTCTGTCCCTCGTTGTTGAGGCTCCTCCTGGGTGTTAACTTCCTGACACTTCTGTCCCGTCCACAGGAAGGCGGGGAACACCCCCACGCAGAGACCTGGGCAGCCGCTGCCATGAATGAGAGCTCTCTGGCTGCCCCCAGGCCAGCTCTGCTCATGGCCATGCATGGCAGTCCTTGCGTGTGTCCCAGCGTGGGGTTAGCTCTGGAACCTTTGATCCGTTACCCTGCTCTGCTCTCTGCTTTCCACCTGGAACTCAGATTACATGTATGACCTTTTCACATGTTCCCGTGTTCCTCACGTGTTTTGTGTTTTAATCACATCTTCCACACTTCCGTCTGCATGTTTTCCACCTGTCTTAAAGTTCATTCATCTGCTTTGCTGCTAAACCCACTTAATTAGCTGTTGGTTTATTTTTGATATGTGAGTTTACATTTGATTCCTTTTACTTGATGGATTTGGGTTTCCTCTGGAGACTCTCTGTCCTGTGATCTACTTCCTGCCACATTGGTCTTGGTCACCTCCACAGCCTGTCTGAGACGTCCAAACCTTTATCATGTGGATGTTTAATTATCTGGGGTTTTCCTCAGCCTTTTTTTCTCCTGGTGTGCCTGGTGGTTTTTCATTAAGCAGTAGATGACGTAGGAAATGTGTAAGGATCATCTGAGCCCTGGGCTGTCTCCTGCCCTCCAGAGGATTTATTGCTGTGGAAGGAGCAGGGCTGGATCATCCGAATGGGCTCTGCGAGGGGCTGCATGGCGTCTGCCCCAGACCTTTGGCAGCCGATCCAGCTGCTGCTTGTTCCACTTCTGGCAAAGTCCTTGCTCCCTTTCCAGGTCCCCACTGAACGGGAGTTTCCCAGGCCTCTCCTCCTTGGCGGTACTTGAATTCCAGATGGTATCTCCCCACCCTGTGCCGTTGTCAGAAGTTCCAAGATGAGCTCTCTGCTCATCGGACACCAGCAAGCCCTGAGGGCGTAGACAGGTGACAGGTGCCCAGTGTCCGTGAGCGCCACATCTGTCCAGGATGTTGGCCCTTTGAGGCTGGATTGCCTTGGCACCTCCAAAACACCCTCAAAAAATGCTTTCAGCTTTTCTGGTTGCTCTTGGCGGCGGGCTTGGGTGTAAGGTGTACAGGCAAACCCACCGCAGCCCGAGGTGGAAGCTGTCCCTTGTCCATGCGTGGACACTGACCCTAAAATAGTGCCTTGGAGTTAGGGGCGGAGCAGTGTCCTGCTCGCTGGACCCGCATCCCGGCAGCCACCCTCGCCTTCCCTGCCTGGCTCCCGTAACAAGAGCAGACACTCACTCTTGAGTAACCAGCTCTGCACGTTCCCTGTTAATGAAGATAATCAATAACTAACTGCAGCACACACACACCGCACTTCTTCCCGTTCTCCCAAGACCTCAGAAAGTGATTCTCACAATCATATTACTCAGCATGTGCATTATGGCTCCATAAATGCAATTATGTTTTCTGACATCATACATTTTTCCTTACAATTAATATCATCTTTTTTTGCTTAATTTGACCAAGAATAAATTCATTCCCAAACTCTCACCTCATACTTAGCTCTCCTCTCAATATTCAAACTCATAGGCTCCTGTTGCGTTTGTCTTTCCCATGGACACAGCTTCCAGGCCTCTGACCCCTGCTCTAGTTGGGACCTGCTATGTGCCCGTCTCCCTCTTACCAGCAGACAGGGACCCTGCGTGGCCTCCCCTGCTTACCAGCAGACAGTGACCTTCCTTCCCGCAGGCTGGACACGCTGTTTCCAAGGCCCCATGGCCGCCTCTTTCTTGCTTCTGCCTTGGGCTCCTGGGGAGAGATCTCTATGATGCTGAAAACCCAAATGAGAAACCCCAGCACCCTGGCCCCCCATGCCCTCGGAGGTGGGGTGCGTAGGCCCTGTACACCCTCCAGGTTTGGGCTGAGGGCACTGGAGGTAACAGGGAATCTTCAGGTTAGCATTAGCCCCTGAGTTGCTTTGGAAACTGTCCTACTTTCCTCTGTCTTAGAACTCAGGATCCAAGAACTGGCATCCATGGGGATAGGCAACAAGCCACTCCTGGACGTCCAGCCCAGCAGTGCAGCGGTCAGTGGCCGGGCCCTCGGCTGCACCATCCGAGGCACAGGTAACGTGGCCTCAGCCCCGCCCTCACTCACCCTGCAGAGCGCATGGGGCCTGTGGCCAACATGGTGGGTGGGACGGGCACATCTTCGGGGGCAAAGCCTGCTCGGCCTTCCAGACGGCCCTGATCCCATTCCTGAACCTGGCGGCACTCCTGGAGCGGAAGCCAGCCCGAACTGTTTTCTGTCCCTTTCCAGAGTCACAAGCTAGAGGGTCCACAGCGGTGCCCTCCGTCAACCATGCCGCCCCCTTCAAGCGGCCACACTCCACCATCTCGGACAGCAGCAGCTCCTCCTCCAGCAGCCAGGCCTCCTCCATCCTGGGGACTCCAGGCCTGCTTGTGTCTGCCAGCCCCGCCCACCCGGGCCTGTGGAGCCCTGCCCAGGGCCCGTGGTCACCTGACGTCAGAGCCTGCGTCGAGGAAGATGAGCCACAGCTGGAGACGGGCACCCAGGCTGCAGTGTGTGAGGGGCTCCCGCTGTGCCACTGAGCCGGGCACGCCAGGCCCATCAGGCGGCCAGAACAATTCACAGGGAGCAGTAGGCACGTGTCCAGGTGTTTCCCGGGATTTTAGATACTCCCAAACATTTTCAAACAAATTTAAACTTTTATTTAAAAAGCAAAGCTTCCACTTCCACCCAAGACAACATCATAGGAAACAGACCTAAAACAAGACAAGAAACAGACAAAACATGAAACAGAAGATGTCAAGACAGACATTTGGCAACAAAGAACCGTGATCCCTGAGAGACAGAACGGCAGGTGAGCCTGGTGATCCCCCGACCTCCGCCCTGAGAGCTTCCCGGGCTCCGTGCAGGGAGGGCCCAGGAAGACCCCAGCCGCCTCCGCGAGTTGAAGACCGAGTCGGCAGGCGTTTGAGGTCAGAGACAGATGCCTGCCTGGGGAAGGGCTCCCGCGATCAGCCCCTCCAGTGGGGTGCTACCCATCTGCACACTCCAGCAGGGAGGCTGCCAGGCTGGGAGAAACCTTTGACTAAAGGTCAGTTCCTGGTGCTCACGTGGGCTGGCAACAGGATCCATTCCCACCAGCCAGTCTGTGAGCATTAGGTGGAGTTCTCAGAAGGTCATGCCTCAGGAGTGGGGATAATTGGCCCTAGAATGAGCCCTGCTCCTGACGCACCTGCAAAATCATAACAGCAAGACCGAAAACGATCAAACTGCAGATAATTCACTCCGTCCCCGAACAAAGCTGAAGATGATCTGTAGTTACCAAAGTGTCTGCACCCCACAGGGTAAACTCACAGTGCCTGACCTCAGAGTTCACGGCTTGCAGAGGCGCAGCAAAACGCAGACATGCCAAGGAGTCACCGCCGGGGAAGCCAACCGCCCGGAGCCGGCATCGATGTGAGAACTGCAGAACTCAAACCATGGCTGAACCTGCATCCCAGACGTCCAGAAAGTTCAGAAATCTCATGGAAGAGACCGAGAAGACCCAGACTGGCCTTACGGGGACGAGAATCACAGTATTGACAGTGAAAACTACCCTGGATGGGGGAGCTGGCTGGATTTCACAGAAGAGACTCTGAGGCAGCTTGAAGAGGCATGAGTGGAAGCTGGCTGCATTAGTCATGTCTCCCAGAGAGACAGAAGTGATAGGAGATAGCTAGATGTGTATACAGACAGACAGATCAATAGGTAGGTAGACAAACCAACAGACACATGAGAGGGGCTTTGGGGGGTCGGCTGATGCAATTGTGGCAGGTAAAAAGCCCCTCAGTAGGCCACCCACGAGCTGGAGACCCAAGGAAGCTGCTGGTGTGGCTCAGTCCAAGTCCTAAAGCCTCAGAGCCAGGGAAGCCAGTGTGTGACTCAGGCCGAAGGCTTGAGAACATGGGGCCACTGGAGTAATCTGGAGTCCTGTAGATTCAGTGAACTCCAAACACAAGAGACATGAGTGCACATCCTAATCAAACTGCACAGAACCAGGGATAAGCAGAAAATCCTAAAGGCAGTCAGAGGACAAGGGCATGTTTTGTTGGGAGGCACAAAGCTGAGGAGGACAGCCGACTTCTCGGGGACAGCTGACCTCGGGAGCAGCCAAATTCTCAGGAGCAGCCACAAAGCTGATGAGGACAGCCAACTTCTCAGGAGCAGCCGACTTCTCCAGGCGGCCGACTTCTCGGGGGCGGCCGACTTCTTGGGGACAGCTCCCAGCTGACTTCTTGGGGATGGCTGACTTCTTGGGGACAGCCAATTTCTCGGGGACGGCCGACTTCTCAGGGACAGCTGACTTCTTGGGGGCGGCCAACTTCTCGGGGATGGCCGACTTCTCAGGGACAGCTCCCAGCTGACTTCTTGGGGACGGCTGACTTCTTGGGGACGGGCAATTTCTCGGGGACAGCTGACTTCTCGGGAGTGGCTGAATTCTCGAGAGCAGCGTGGGTGAGGCGGTGCAATGTACTAAGGAGAAAACTCAAATTCAAATTCTGTGCCTGACAAAATCTTTCCAAAAGAATGAAGTAAAGACATTTGCATACACACAGAAGCTAACATAATTTGTCACCCGCAGACCTGCACTGCAAAAAACGTTAAAGAATGAGCTTCAGGAAAAGAAAAATGAAGAGCCTTTGCGTGAGACAAGATTTCCTTCTTGTTATTTAACTCTCTTTAACGCATCTCCCATTTGCCCCAAGAAATGAGTGCTGGAGGTGAGCTGCACTTTTTTTTCTAAATGGGAAATGGGTTAAAAGATTAGTGGCTTGGCCGGGTGTGGTGGCTCATGTCTCTAATCCCTTTGGATCCTTTGGGAGGCCGAGGCCAGAGGATCACTTGAGCTCAGGAATTGGGGATTATCCTGGGAAACATAGCAAGACTGCCTCTCTATTAAAAAAATAAAAGTTAACTGTGTAAACAAAAATACAAATGTATCTGCAGTTTGCTCTCTACGTCTAGGTGAGGTGTGTGGCCACGGCATGAAGGCTGGGAGAAGTTGGATGTGATATGTGAAGTGAGGTGGTCTCACTTGAAGGTAGATAGTATAAGCTAAAGACATACTTAGAAACCCTTGAAACAGTCATTAAAATAACAAAAATCACAGCTAATAAACCATCAGAGGAGATAAAATTGAATTTTTAGCAAGCCAGTCCAGGCCGGGCTCGGTGGCTCACGCCTGTCATCTCAGCACTTTGGGAGGCTGAGGCAGGCAGATTGCCGCAGCTCAGGAGTTCGAGACCAGCCTGAGCAACACGGTAAAACCCCATCTCTACTAAAATACAAAAAATGAGCCGGGCGTGGCGGCGTGTAGTCCCAGCTACTCGGGAGGCTGGGGCGGGGAACTGCCAGCACCTGGGAGGCGGAGGTCTCAGTGAGCCGAGATCACGCCACTGCACTCAGCCTGGCTGACAGAGCGAGACTCTGTCTAAAAAACTCCATTCTAAAAATTTGTAGAAAAAGAGGGAAAGGGAAGGCGGGGGAGGGGGGTGACAGAAAACACGTGGTGAGAGATGGAAGCAGCAGTCATCGCAGCAAATGCGAACAGAGCGCAGGAAGCTGGCGAGCCGCAGGCAGGCTGCTCTCTGGGTTGTGTGAATGCATGAGTCACTTCACGGGTGTGCTGTTGTGTCCAGAGTCATCAAACTGCATGCTTTAAAGATGTGCACTTCATTG
The DNA here is from genome assembly GCA_963574635.1 of Cheracebus regulus. Classification (NCBI taxonomy): domain Eukaryota; kingdom Metazoa; phylum Chordata; class Mammalia; order Primates; family Pitheciidae; genus Cheracebus; species Cheracebus regulus. The sequence goes on along the minus strand of CAUYQU010039232.1, from coordinate 49,876 downwards.
TATGTCGCTTAAATCCCAACAAAGCAGTATTTTTAAAAAGTACAAGCATGCGCGCAGCACTTCCCGGGACGCAGGGGCTGTGCCGCATAAGTCGGTTACCTCTACATCCTGAGCGTGGACAGTCACCATCACTCAGCCCAGAGACCACCCCGGCTCCAGCCGCACTCTGGCACTGCCCGGGACAGGTGCCCTCAGGAACCCAAATGCCACTGCCCCCGTGAAAACCACTTCAAGAGTGTTGCCTCGAATCCGAAGGCACCTAAGCCCCAGCAGAGGCTGTGGACGTGGCGGCTGCTGGGGGCCCTGGGTGTGCAGGGCCAGGGCCAGGTGCGGGGGCCCAGTTCATGCTCACGGCCAACCCGCTGGGGAGCCATGCCGGGGCTATGCCCAGGCCAGCGGGGCCAGCATGACTGACTGCACCATCCTCAACACGTCCTTGGGCCTCCCAGGACCTTGGTGCCTCCCGTGTGGCCTGGCACAAGCCTCTCGTCATCTAGAGATGGGTCTCTCTCCTGGTAGCATGGAGCCTGGATGTGAGAATGGAGCCACGCCAGCCCCACAGGAGCCACGCAATCAATCGGGCTGTGGGATGCATCCCCACGGCCCCTGACTCCTCAGCCTGCGGCTTGCTCTGGGCAGAGGCAAAGGCCACCCTGCAGGACTGAGGTGCCTGTGGGGAAGGTAGTGTCCAGCCCTGGGAGGCCGTCTTGTTCCTGCTTTGTGTTTAACCCACGGGCTCTTTGGCCTCATTTTCTGTTTTGTTTTGTTTTTTCAGGGTTAACACTTTATTTTTCTTGTATAAAAACCCTATGTTGTAGCCACAGCTGGAGCCTGGGTCCTCTGCATGGAGACTCTGGTGTGGGTCTTGACAAGGTGGTCAGTGAATTCCTGATAGGGAGACTTGGTGAATACAGTCTCCTCCTCTCAGAGGTCAGGGGTCAGGTAGCTGTCAGTCTTAGAGATGGCATCAAAGGTGGCCTTGGCAGGTGGCAGTGCAGCACCTGGCTGAGGTGTGGCAGTCATTGATATCAGCCATCATGAGCAGCTTCCTGGGCACTGGTGCTGAGACGATGCCAGTGCCCCTGGGTTTGGGGATGAGGTGCACCAGCACAGAGCCACAGCGGGCTGTCACCTTGCAAGGGACAGTGTGGGGCTTGCCAACCTTGTTCCCCCAGCAGCCTCTGCGCATGGGGACAACGGAGAGCTTGGCTGGGATGATGGCCTCACAGGTGGCAGTGGCCGCCTCTTTGGAGCACTTAACACCCAGTCCGACATGGCCATTGTAGTCCCCAGTGGCAGCAAACACCTTGAACCTGGTGCGCTGGCCACCCGGGTCTGCTTCTGCATGGGCATAATCTTCAAAACCTCATCCTTGAGCGAGGCCCCCAGGAAAAAGTCAGCGATCTCAGATTCCTCGATGGGCAGAGAGAAAAGAGAGATCTCCAGGGACTTGATCTTCATGTCCTTGACCAGGCAGCCCAGCTTGGTGACGGGCGTCCCCTCCTTATCCCTGGCCTTGCCTCCGTGAGCTCCGCGGCCTCAGCCCTGGCATGGCCGTGACCCTGGCCCTGGATGCCACTGCCGAAACCGCAGAAGCCACTGTGGTTCCCCATCCCTGGGCCCCTGGGGCCACCACTGCACCGGAGTCATCCACCATTTGGTGTTTCCTCGGAGAAGAAGCCGTTTTCTGTTTTCTGAGTTTCACTGGCAGGTCCAAACTGTCCTGGAGCCAGCCCCAGTGTGAAACGGAGGCTTCCTGCTGGCGGAAGAGGTCCACGCTGAGTTACGCCCACACCGGCTGGACCTGAGCACCTCTCTCTCTGGCCTTCTGCCCACACTGGGATTTGGCTCTGATTTCCAAAGGCAGGGTTAGGAAATAACCTGTTTCTAAGCAGAGTGGTGCTTCTGTCTGAATCAGGCCTCATGGGCTTCACCAACAGACGCGAAGATTTCATTTAAACAAGAAACGTTTCTCCACAGGATTCCGGGCCATGAGCCGAAGTGGGTGCTGAGAAGCAGAGAGGCGGCCACTGTGTCCCTCAGGGTCACTGGCCCCTCCATGTGAGGCCACCTCCACTCAGTACTGGGGGTGCTGGGAGCCCCACGGGACGGGGGACAGCCCCGAAGCGTCCCCATCTGCAGTGACGCCAGCCCGGAGGCATCGCTGAGCATGTTGGGGGATAGCCTGGAGCCCCAGCCTGACCCAGCTCCTCTCAGAGTTGCCCGGGAGGGGCTCATGGCCACAGCCCCACAGCGGCCCCCTCACCTCGACCACAGTGCCTCCTTCCAAGCTGCCTGAGCCATGCCGGGTGGTGAGCGCCACAGCTCTCACCCACACCTCAGCGCCATCCCCAAGGTGCCCCAGCACCTTGGCTGAGCCCGAACTGAGCACCTGGGGCCTAGGTCCAGAATTCAGTTACAAAACAGTGGGTAAATGTGGGTTCTGTGTGCCTGTGACATAGAGAGACTGTTTTCCACACTGCGAGGTAAGTCACACGAGAGCTTCTGTGTCACACGTGCAGCTGCTGCGAGGCACACGCTTTTGTTCCAGATCGGAGTAGCAAACCCCGTTACCCACGGAACCCCCATGACAGCAGCTGGGTGGTGCTGCAGCCGCCCTGTGCCCCATCTGGCTGGGACCTGGATCCCCTAAGCGGCAGACCCGCCCCACAGAGGTGGCCGCAGAGGAGCCTCCCAAGCTTTGGCACTGGAGGCAGGCGCTGCGATGCTCCCCGTCCTGCCTGGCCGCCATGTGTCATCTCAGAGGCCTCGCTGGGGGCCAGGCCACGCCTGTGCTGTCGCAGCCTCATGGGGCACAGGGTCCTGGGGAGAGGCCTGTGTGATGTGAGTAGCAGCAGTTGTCTTTGGACAGCTGTGATGGAGGCGGGTCCTCCAGGGAGAGCCCCGGTGGTGGGGGCCTGGAAACGAAACTCTCAGGCAGAGGCTGCCCACACCAAAGCTCAGGGCCTGCAGTCGCCCACAGCAGCCCCCCAGGCCTGGCCTGGCCCCTCTGGCTTCCCTCCTGGATGGTTCCTCTACCCCCGGTCCAGCAGGGACTCAGCCCCGCCCGCCAGCTGCAGCTCCCCATGCTCCGGCAGCCTAGCGCTCTCCCACCCTCCAAAGGTCATGGGGTGACCCAGGGTGGGAGCACCAGCCCCCCAGCCCCATGCCCACCACCCATGGCCAGTGTCTCAGAGCCAGGGTAGCCAGCCTAGGACGTGTGCCCCACGATCTCTCAGACCAGTGAAGGCCAGTGGGTGGGCTGCTCTAGCCATCTCTGCACGGAACTGGAATCTTGGCCCATTTTGGTTTTAGGAGGTCCTGTGTAGTTAGCAAGACAGCACTTGAGTTACTCTGAGAAAGACCTCCCCCGTTTCCAGTGGTGTTTCCTGCAGGGAGCCGAGAGCTGTGGCCCCCCTGCTGGGATGGTGGCGCCAGAGCTGGGCCTGAGGCTGATGGGACCTGTGCTGGGCGGTCCTCCTGGAATAGGAACCCCAAGAGGACCACCCCTCTCAAAAAGAATAGTAAGGGAGAGAGGGAGGCTGCCGCGGCCTGAGACCTTGGCCCGCCTTCCCAGCCATGGCCTCCGCTCTCCGAGACCCAGGGGCCCCCCACAGAGCTGGGGTAGGTAAAAGGGAGGTTCCGAAAACCACTTTTCAGAACCCAAATCCCGCACTTTTCAGTCCGGGAAATGGTGTTACCTGCAGCTGTTGCAAAGTGTTTACTGTCTCAATACTGACTTGTTAAAAACTTTAATAACAAGCAGAGCACGGTAGCTCATGGGAGGCCGAGGCAGGCGGATCACGAGGTCAGGAGTTCAAGACCAGCCTGGCCAGCATGGTGAAACCCCGTTTCTACTAAAGATACAAAAAATGAGCTGGGTGTGGCTGCGTGCACCTGTAGTCCCAGCTACTCGGGGGGCTGACAGGAGAATTGCTTAAACCTGGGAGGCGGAGGCTGCAGTGAGCCCAGGTAGCGCCATTGCACTCCAGCCTGGGTGACGAAGCGAGACTCCATCTCAGAGAAAAAAAAAAACTTTAATGACAAAAATGAGGGGCGCGTGTTTTTCTCCTGTGTCCCCCGAGTCTCTTACTTGGTCCTGGACAGGGCCATGTCTGGGGAAGCCCTCGCGTCTCATGAGGGGAGCCCCAGCGCACACCTCCTCAGCTAGCGAGGGCAGCCACCCCTGAAGGGTGGGGGTGGGGGTGGGCCCCGGGTGGGCCCCACCCCACTCACCTCCTCATACACACGTCTGCCTGCCAGACACTGCCTGGGGCCACCACCAAGCACAGTCCCCTCCACCTGAGTCCCCTCCCGGGGGCGACACTGCTCAGCTCAGGGAACAAATCCGGGAGGGCAGGCAGGGAGGCTGGAGGAGCACCCATGGGTGGACCCTCCGGGCTCGCCCGGCAACCGCCCCTTCCCTCTCCCACTGCTGCCTCTGTCTGTGTCTCTCTCTCTGTCTCTACAGTCTCTCTCTGTCTCTGTCTCCCTGTCTCCCTTTCTCCCTGCCTCTCTGTCTCTCTCAGTCTCTGTCTGTCTGTCTCTCTCCCTGTCTCTCTTTCTCTCTGCCTCTCTGTCTCTCAGTCTCTGTCTCTGTCAGTCTCTGTCTGCTAGTCTCTCTCTGTCTCTGTCTCTCTCAGTCTGTCTCTCTCCCTGTCTCCCTTTCTGCCTCTCTGTCTCTCTCAGTCTCTGTCTCTCTTTCTCTCAGTCTCCGTCGGCCTCTGTCTGTCATGGTCACGACCCTCCAAAGCCCATGAACATGTGACGCCCTGTAGTGACATGTGCTGACTCTGCCCCATGTGGCACAGTTGCTGGAACAGGCGAGCGCAGGCACCCAGCGGCCGTGCACACCGTCAGCGCCGGAAGTGAACCGTCGGGCACGCCCAGCACACAGGTGTATCCCGTTACCTGCCGCATTCCCGGCCGTGCAGGTCCCAGGGTTGCAGACAGGACGCTGCAGCTCAGAGAGCCCATCAGGGAGGCTCCACCGCTCCTGTGGAAAGTCGGAGGAAGTGGCCGGGCACAGGGACGGCGAAGCGGCAGCTCCATTCCTGGCCCCTCAGCTCTCACCTGAGGTTCGAGGCACAGTGCAGGAGCGGCCCCAGAGGCCACCGTGGGAAGGGAACTCGTCCCGTGAGGGGCTCAGGCCCGGCCTGTTCTCTGCCCCGTGACTGCGGGGGCCGGGGCACAGGACCCGCCTGCTGGCCTCAGCAGCCGCCAGCTTGAACGCCTGCCAAGGCTGGCTTTCCGCAGCACGGACACGGCCGCTCTGCCCAGCCTCGCCCTGGGCATGGGCCGCCCCTCTGTGACAGCTGGGTGCCCCGAGGCCCCAGACACAGGCGTCCCGGGCCCAAAATAGCAGTCAGATGACAAGGGTCCGCGGCTCGCAGCTGCTGCAGCTAAACATAGGCCTGAAGGGCACACGGCTCGGGAAAGTCGAGGAGCGCGCACCGTCCCGCCTCGGGCAGTGGGCACAATGCGGTCACTGCGCTTCATTTCGGCGGAAGCCCTGGTGTCCCACCCCCAGGTGGCCCGGCAGAGCCTGGACAGCGTGGCCCACAACCTCTACCCGCTCCTGTTCAAAGCCAGCTACCTGCTGGAGCGGGCGGAGGTGACGCGCGCGCTGCTGGGGCGCTGGCCCCTGGAGGAGTTCCGGCTGGGGGCGCTGCTGGGTCCCGGCGCCGACCACCCCCGGGACCTGCGCGACCGCGCCTGCCGGGCCTGCCTGGAGGCGCTGCTGCGCGGCCTCGCGGACCACGTGCGCCGGGACCAGCGCGGGCGGCTGCGGGTGGCCGACCTCACGGGCCTCCGCGACGTGCAGGTGCAGCGCTGCCCCTGCGGGAGCGCGCTGGGCCGGTGGGGCCGCACGCGGCTGCTGGCCCGGACCTGCCGTGAGCTGCAGGCACAGCCCCTCGCAGCCCGGCGCCCCGTCGAGGTCGTCGCCGACCTCTTCGTCACTGACGGCAACTTCGAAGAGGTGGTGCAGGCCCTGAGGCCGGGCGGCCCGGCCCCTCTGCGGGTGCGCTGCCCAGCCCTCCGCGCGGACAGCCTGAGCCCCGGCCAGCTCCTGCGCGTGCTGCGCCTGGCCGGGCCGGGCACCTTGCGCAAGCTGGAGGTGGTGCACAACGTGCGGCTGCACGCCGGCCACGTGCAGCAGCTGCTGGCCCAGGTGGGCTTTCCCAGGCTGGCCTCGCTCACCCTGCCCACCAAGGCCTTGGAGGCACCGCCCGCCTGCGTCTCCACTCCCGACGGCCGGGACCCCCTCCTCGCCTCCATCGCTCGGGAGCTCGGCAATATGACGCAGCTCACGGAGCTCAGTGTGGCCTTCTCCTCGCTGACGGGGAAGATCCCAACGCTGCTTGGGTGAGTCTCAGGCAGGGACTGAGGGTGGGCTCGTGGCTGCAGAGGCAGGAGAGATGGTCCAGGGGCCTGCTCACATCCAAGGCCATGAGCCCGCCCCGCCCCCGGCCTCTCACTCCGGGTGGGGCCAGAGTAGCAGGACCACGGCCCCGCCCAGGGTTGAGGGCGACGAGAGTCAGAGGCGTGTGTGGCTCAGGGACGTGGAGAGAATGCCAATTAGCAAAAGAGAATACGCAAATCACCGAACAGCCAAAGCGGAAGTCCCATCACGGGGGCGGGGGCGGAGGGGTGTTGTCTGCTGCAGATACCAAATCACCCCAGCACCCGGCGCTTCAAACAGCCTGAGCCCCCAGCTCCTTCTTGGGACGCTCCTCTCACCTGTGCTCCTTCTCGCCTGTCCTGCAGGCCCCTGCAGACCCCACTGCGAGTGCTGGACCTGGCCAACTGTGCTCTGAACCACGCAGACATGGCCTTCTTGGCAGACTGTGCCCACGCTGCCCACTTGGAGGTGCTGGACCTCAGTGGACACAACCTGGTCAGCCTGTACCCCTCAACCTTCTTCAGGCTGCTCGGCCAGGCTGCCCGGACGCTGAGGATCCTGGTGCTGGAGGAGTGTGGCATCATGGACAGCCACGTGGGCATGCTGATCCTGGGCCTGGGTCCCTGCCGCCGGCTGCACCAGCTCAAGCTCCTCGGGAACCCGCTGTCGGCCCGCGCCCTCCGGCGACTCTTCACCGCCCTCTGCGAGCTCCCGGAGCTGCGCTGCATCGAGTTCCCGGTGCCCAAGGACTGCTACCCCGAGGGCGCCGCCTACCCCCAGGGCGAGCTGACCATGTCCAAGTTCGACCAGCAGAAATACGACGAGATCGCAGAGGAGCTGCGCGCCGTGCTGCTGCGGGCCGGCAGAGAGGACATCCAGGTCTCCACACCCGTCTTCGGAAGTTTTGACCCAGACATTCATGAAACGAGCAACGAGCTTGGTGCTTTCTTGCTGCAAGCTTTCAAAACTGCTCTAGAAAACTTCTCCAGAGCACTCAAACAAGGGGAGTAGTTCCCCCACTCACACCAACCACAGGTCTCGAGTTTCAGCCTGCAGGTGCCCTGGGCTGCAGTCCTGGATCCCAGGCTTGGGCCTGGCATTCATCCCCACCAAAGCAGTTCTTAGTGACAATCGTAGGTGAGCCTGCTAAGCGCTGTAGGAGAGGAAGCCTTGCCTTTCAGGAGAGGGGACACGTGGGGCCCCTGAGTGGCAACAGGCAGGGTCCTGGAGGCCAGGGAGGCCACCAAGAGAAGATCACTGAGGGTCAGTGGCAGCAGACGCCACACAGCAAAGGGCAGAGAAGCCCAGGAGGTGTGGGGAGTGGCCGACCGGGCCTCAGTGTGTGGGCACTGGGTGCAGGGTGAAGCTTCGGGGGCAGATGTGACGGCTGCACAGCGGGGAGGGAGGAACAGAGAGAACACATCACAGAAACTGCATAAAACAAGCAGCCCATGAAAGACAACTGAGAAAACAGGCGGAAAATGAGCAGCAAACCAGATGCTGCTTCTGGCAGGAGGCTCCCACGCGCTGCTGGGCACGCCCCGCCATCTGCACCTGCCGCTGACGAGATGAGGTCAGCCTGCAGGGACACTGGGCTTTTGGTTGCTGTTAGTGGCTTTTCTTCTCACGTTGTGTAGCCCCCAGAACCGTGAGGAGCATCCGAGTGCGTGAGCAGAGGCGTCCGCTGAGGAGTGGCCTGGACCTGGGCGTTCAGGGCTGCGGGGAGGCCTCGGCCCCACCGCCCTCCCCTGCTTCTCGCCAGCATTTGACGAGCCATAGGGCTCGCTGCTCGGACTGACAGGAGCTATTCTGGGTGTTTGATTTAAGGCCTAGCACTTGGCTAGCCCCTGGAGAGGCTGACAACCATCTAAGACACATTTGGATTTGGTGTCCACCAAGAATGACTGTGCAAAGAAATAGCTGAGTACTAGACTGACTACATGCAAATAAAACAGAAGTGCGTTTTACGATGCTTATTTCAGTGCAGTTCAGAGAGGTGAGTGCTTGGTATGGCTAAGGCCCCCTCAGACCCCAAACCAGGGATCTTGAGTCACTGTGTGCCCACTGCTCTGCTCAAAGATCACACCCCATGCCAGCCCCTGCCATGGGTATGTCCCCATCCCCCAAGCCCACATGCCACCCCCTCCCCAGGTGTGTCCCCACTCCAGGGGCTGCCGTGTCACCACCTCCCCAAATGCATCCCCATCCCAGGGGTCCCCAGGTCACCCCACCTCAGGTGTCCCCACCCCAGCTGCCCCCGTGCCACCCCCACCCAGGTGTGTCTCCACCCCTTTGTCCTCTGCCCCAGGTGTGTCCAGGCCCCTCTCTCACAGGGCGGGGGTCTCCTAGGGCGGGGGTTCCCAGCATGAGCGCCGCACAGGACCTGCCTCTCGGGGGCATCTCAGGAATGGACGGCCCCCTGCCCAGTGGACAGATATGGTGACTTCTGCCTCCCCACATTTGTCTCTGCTGCTCTGCAACCACCCAAGTGCTCTCTGCTCATGACAGGCCGTGCCTTACTGGAGCCTGGTCACAGAGACATGAGCTTGATGGGGCGGCCGGCTCTTGGAAAGGGGCGGGGACAGGGTTGGGCCAACATTTTGAATGACCTACTTCTAACTCTAAAGCACAGAGTAGCTGCCACTGCGTTGTGTTTGAATTTCTATGGTAAGACTCAGCCTCTGGACGGCATGGCGACCAACCCTAAGGCCTGTGGCAGTGGAGCAGGGCCCAGGTGCTGGGTGTCCTGAGGCTGGGATTGGGTGGGGCACACAGGTGCCCGCTGGTGTCAGTGGGCGGCGCTGAGGGCACAAGCTCCCAGCATCTCCAGCTCCACAGATACCCGGGGCTTCCCAAGGAGCAGCCCATTCTGATAAGGCCTGTGGAGACTGGGGAGCAGCGCGGGTGGGCTCAACGCCTCCTCGCCCGTCCCGTGCAGGGCTCCCGCTGAGCCCATCGGCCCCATCCTCATGGCTGTCAGCATTTGCAGGGTCTCTGTCCTTGCCCAGTCTTGACTCCAGTCCTGGGTTGCACGGCATCTGCGGCCACACATCCGGGGTCTGCAGGGCCCAGAAACATGTCTGCTGGGTTTTCATGGAGAGCACTTCTCTACCACAGAACACACGGCCCCCCTACACAAGGCAAGCTGGTGGGAATCAAGCAAAACCATTAAGCCGATGAGTGTGCTGACCCAACCCCACGGACATCCATGGCACCTGTGGCTGGGGCTGCTCCTGGTGGAACCTCAGGGTCACCTGCCCAGGCCCACCCAGGCTTTCCGGTGCCAGTGGGTGAAGTGAGCAGGGTCCCTGTGGGGCCGCCCTCTGGAGCCACCGTCTCTGCCTCCCTTGGGTCTTCCACAGAGGCATGGGTGAGCGCAGTTCTTCAGAACACGGCACTGCTTCCTGTCCATCATCCTGGTAAGGAGTGGGGGCCGTTTTAGGGGCTCTGTCCTTCCTGCCTTCACGACTTGTTCCCCAAGTTAGGAAATGCTGATATTCTCGGAGGCCAAGGAGAGAGTGGTGGACATGGCCAAGGGCCCTGAACATCAGAGCTGCACTCATCCACCAGCGCTCCTGCTCTCCCTCTTCTGAGTTGAGCAAGGCTCCATCAGCTGCCATCTGCTGCATCTGGGAGTCCCGCTATCCATCGGCCCCACACAGCCCTGTGGGTGGGGACACCGTGCTTGATCCCCCGTCTCCATGGCTGTCACCCCACCCACCCATCTCTGCCAGTCCAGAGCCCCTCAGCCCAGATCCAGTTCTCTGGCACCACCAGCCCTGGCCCGCGAGGAGCAGCTGCCTCAGAGCTGCGGCGCGGTGCTGTCAAGAGCAGGGCCCCAGCACCCCTCCTCCCTGCCTGTCAGCCACCAAGCAGCTTCGAGAAGCTCTCCCAGCAGGGATGGCTCAGTCCCGGTGTCCTTGCTGAACAGTGAGCAGAGCTGTCTGAGTGCCCCGACGTGCCACTTTATGCCCAGTGCCTGTCTACATGACTCCTCCCTCCTCCTCACCTCACTCCCGGCACCGAGGCCAGGCCCTGCACCTGCTCCTGGAGCAGGACTTGACTCCTCCACCTGGACAAGCAGGTCATGAGAGGTGGGGCACGGCCTGAGGTCTCTGCCCAATTCCCAGGTGAGGGAGGCCTGCTTTCTCCATGGGTGGGGGTTGCCGTGCTGGCACAAAGGGCTCCCGTGAATCTGGAGCTCACCCAGCAGACATCCAGGCGGCGACAGCAGCAGCTCCCAAGGCGCACTTGGCCTGTGAGCCGCAGCACCGCAGGGCCTGTTGGGTCCGCAGCAGATGGGAGCCCTGCGCAGCTGCTGCAGAAGCCCTCCCGCTCCCACCGCACGCCTGGAGCTGATGGTTGGCTTACTGAAGCCCTTTGTTTTCTCAAGGTTTTCCTTGAAGCTGGCAAAAGCCACACGCTCGGCAACCCCTGGTCTTCACTGCTCCCACTCCTTTAGAACGCCCAGCAGGGTGGAGCCCAGCGCTTCCCTAACTCGGCTGCCCGCTGGAGCAGGACAGGCAGGGCGCAGGCTCAGAAGCTGTGGGAACCACCATGTCCCGCCATGTGCCCAGAGGAGCTGGTTTGGAGACTGGTGAGGATATGCAAAGAGATGACACAGTCGCAAGTACTCCGAGGCCCGAGAGTCCCCCGTTTGCAGTTTTCGGTTCTTCTCTGACATCTGACCTATGTTCTCCATTCTTGCCCTCAAGTTTCATGACACAGCCTTAAACCCCTCTTTAACTTTCTAGGCTAGTGTGAATCCATCTCTGTCACTTGCAACCAGAATCTTAAAGTAACAGAGAAATACAGCAACTATTTTGTCACACCCAGCATAAAGAGAGGAGCCCTTTTGGCCTCAATGTATAAAACCCAGCGCAGTTACACACACAAGTCAAGACAGATGGAGTAAGCCCAGTGCCGTCTACACAGCAGGCTGCACCGATCACAACCAGCCAGGGTCTAGGGCACTGCCTCCCCAACACACTGGCTCCTCCCAACACAGTGCGGGCTGTCCTCCTGCTGGGACAAGGCGCCTCCAGGAGGAAGGAGCTGCAGCTGCTGGCTGCAGACACTGCAGTTTGGCCTCTGCAGTTTCACAGTTTTGCTTTTATGTAGCAAACCTAATAAGTGAAAGTAACTTGAAAGCGTTTTCTCTCTTCTCCTTAAAGAGGTGATCTTACTACACTATGAAGTAATCACTTTTTAAACACTCCAACACAGAACTCATCAGTTACACATTTTAATTAGACATAACTTCTCTTTTAACAAACACGCAGGTTAACTGGTGGTTTTTTTCATCAAAACACCCATCATTGCTGCAAGGTTTGCATAACTTTTTGTCCTTATGAAATCAACATGTATCTGCCAGTTCACACATACATACATATCTGGACACGTATGAAATATATGGGACTTACGGATCCTTATCGATGACTGTTAACAAAGAAGGAAAACGTGCATCTACCAGCGAGCTGACCGGACTCACGAAGAGAAGTGCTGCCTCTTGTTTATTTTCAGAATGTCCAGGTCCATCGTGATGCCTTCTAACTTTATTCCAAAGTCAAGAAGTCTAAAGCAAGCAAAACTAGAAAGTGCAATCTCAACAGCTCCCCGCAAAAGTCCTTCCTTTTAAGCCACTGCAACCTCATATACAATATTCACTGTCAACACAGATCACAGCGCCCGCCTCCCCCAAACTGCAGCAAGCCCTCCTCTTCCCAAGGAACCTGGATCTTTCTACCCAGGCTCTCCTAGAGCTCCGCTCCTTACCCCGAAGGGTCCTCCCTGCCTTGCTGGCTCAAGGTGTTATAGTTCCTGTGACTAAGAAAGCGGCAGGAAAAATAATGCTTTACTCTGACGTCACTACAAATTCTGCACAGACACCAAGCGGCACGATTATTCTTTTTTGCAACTTTAAACCATTTTGGGTGAAGAACATTCCACTGGAGTGCCGCATGCACCCTCTCCTTTTGCTGATTCTGCTTTGTGCTCAGCTTATCCAGGTATCTTTCGGTACACTGGTGCAGTTATCAAATGGGACAGCACTGTGTAAATATTCCACACCTAACACAATCCATTTCAAGATGGTGGCATCACATCAACACCCAAACTTGCCAACAGAAGGCAGCCGTGCCACACAAACACCAACTAATATCAACCCCATAGAAAGATTGTCTTCCGGCTGGGCATGGCGGCTCACGTCTGTAATCCCAGCACTTTGGGAGGCCGAGGCAGGTGGATCACCTGAGGTCAGGAGTTGGAGACCAGCCTGGCCAACATGGTGAAACTAAACATGGTCTCAACTAAAAATACAAAAATTAGCCGGGTGTGGTGGCAGAAGCCTGTAGTCCCAGCTACTCGGGAGGCTGAGGCAGGAGAATCCCTTGAACCCACGAGGCGGATACTGCAGTGAGCTGAGATTGTGCCACTGCCCTCCAGCCTGGGGACACAGTGAGATTCTGTTTCAAAGAAAAAAAAAGCTTGTCCTCCTAACTTTGCAGGACTGGGTCAGTGTCCACACTGGCTTCAAGGCTCTGAACATATTTATCTCACTATAGAAGGAAGCTAGGCTGTGAGCAGGCTGACATTAGAAACAGGGTAACGATGAACAATTCACCTCGAGTATCATTCACCTACAAAGTAGTTACTGTATTTTCTTAAAGAGTGGATCCTCCACCGCTCTGTAGGCAGGGTCTGACACACCAGGGAGTACAAACAATGAGAGGAAGAGTTTCGTCCAGATTTACCTAAAAAATGACTCTTAAGTGCCGGGTGCAGTGGCTCATGTCTGTAATCCCAGCACTTTGGGAGGCCAAGGAGGGAGGATCACCTGAGGTCAGGAGTTTGAGACCAGCCTGGCCAACATGATGAAACCCCGTCTCTACTAAAAATACAAAAATTAGCCAGGTGTGATGGTGCATGCCTGTAATCCCAGCTACTCGGGAGGCTGAGGCCGGAGAACTGCTTGCACTCAGAAGGCGGAGGAGGTACAGTGAGCCGAGATCACAACACTGCACTCCAGCCTGGGGGGAAGAGATTCCCTCTCAAAAAAATAGAATAGTAATAATGACTTTTTCTCCGATAAAGTGATGGTGGCAGAGCAGAAGACACGACGGCAGAGCATCGGAGCAGCCTCAGCGGGGCGTGGGTGCCGGGAGCAGAGCCTGGCGGGAGGCTTGAGTCTGCAGCAGGTGCGCACGCCGGTGCTGAGCCCGCCCTCTCAGTGCTCCAGGGGTTGGTTCCCAGGATTTCAAACAATACATGAGTGTAAAGCGTGTACAGCTCAGGGTACATCACGCGCTCCATGAATCGCGGCTCTCACACTGCCACCTGTTCTATGAGCTTAGGATTTTTAACAGTTTGTCCTATTCCTGTACAGACAGGCAGGCAGGGAGAACACAGCGCTTGAAAGCGGAGGGACAACCCTGCCCTTGCTCCTGCCCAGCCACTCCCCATCAAATAACTGCACACGGGTTACCAGCGGTCCTGGAGAAAAGGTGCCTGGGCACAGACCGCCTCCCATGCTGCTCCCTGAGTGGCCTTGGGCGGGTTAGCTCTTCCACACCTCTGTAAAGTGAGGTACGTGGGGACAAATTTACACAGCAGGCCCAAGGCGGTGCCCTTCCAAGGACTGTGTGCAAGGCAGGCCCTGGACCGACATCTGGGAACTTGGATTCTGGGAGAGCTCCCAGCACCGTTACTTAAGGGTGGCTCTCTGCCCACAGTGCTTGTGCCAATGGTACAGACCACACCAAACCCACTCTCTTCTGGACGGGCCAGGCAGCGTGCCACGGGACCAGCCCTTAGTAAAAGCCCTGGCTGCCAAGTCACCGGTGAGCTTGTCCTCAGAGTTAAGCGTGTCTGTACGACTCCAGGGAGTGGGCTCTGGGGCGTCAGCACGTGGCTCCTCTGAGCACCACCCAGGCACCCTCTCCCTTTGGCAATTCTGCTTAGTGCTGTAAGCACCATCCTGTGCTGGGCCCTGGGAGATCTCGCAGCAGGCCACGCAACCCCGCAAAGAATAATAGTAACACTCACTTCATAGGATGAGACTGAAGCTCACGAGTGAATGTGGATACGGGCTTGGCTCCCAGCAGCTACGTGTGACTCACTTCATAGGATTAGACTGAAGATCACATGAGTGAATGTGGATACGGGCTCGGCTCCCAGCAGCCAGGTGTGACATGGGTGGTAAGTGCCTGTCTACCTTGTCACTGTGGTAAACAATAATATATATAAAACATTTTGTAAAGAGTGAAGAATTGCACAAATAAAAAGTGGCATTATTACTTGTAATGGCAAGTATTTCTGAGTAAATATCATTGCTAACAAATATGTGCTTGCTGAACACAGACACAAGCCAAATTCCAAACACACATTAGATAACAACTGGATACAGGAAACACTTGGTGTTTTTCCCCTTTATGGGGTGAGAGAGATCTTTAAAATAAAAAACCTTGATAATTTAATATCATCACTTTCTATTACCTGTTATGCAGTTCTAAACATTATCTGACGAATTCTTAATGTAATCTGGAAAGGGAGAAAAATAATTTGAGGAGAAAGTATTTAGGGAGTGATAAAACAGACAGAAAATTACTTGTGGTAAGGACCAACAT
Organism: Cheracebus regulus; assembly: GCA_963574635.1. Taxonomy (NCBI): domain Eukaryota; kingdom Metazoa; phylum Chordata; class Mammalia; order Primates; family Pitheciidae; genus Cheracebus; species Cheracebus regulus. Next base: position 34,849 of record CAUYQU010039232.1, on the reverse strand, counting down.
TGTATTTGACTTCTCTTATCCCGGAGCTAAAATACGAGGTGACACTGTTCTGCTTAATACAATACTGGCAGCTTAAAAATGCTTCAGATAAACGGTATCACTGACAGCTGCAAGCATCAGCAGGAAACCCTCTGTCTCTGAGGCTTCGCTGCACTTCTGCTCAGAGGGTGGTGGGAGTGGAGGTCGCTGCTGAAGGGTAATGGTGTGGCCACGACCTGGGCAGAAGGGACAGAAGACGCCGGAGACCCAGAAGGCACACGACTGCCTGGCCTCAAGTCACTAAAAGCAGTTTTATTTCATTCTTGTTTTACTTTTCGAGGATGGCTTTCTCTACCCTCTTAAACTTTTTTAGTTCAACAACTAGTTCCCAGTATCTGAGATAGAGCCACATGAGTCTGCCATTACGGCGTTTGTTGGTATTCCAGATGTCACCACAGTATGTATCATGCTGAAATATGTCGGTGAGACCGGCTCCCATCTCTAGGTCAGCAGCGACGGGGTCGACGGACGCTCGCACCAGTAAGCTCTTCTCCAGCTCCAGCCGCTTGCTGCGAGGAAGAAACAGACTGCAGTAGATATTCTGTCTTTCTGTGAGAAGAGCTTCAAACTCCTTCAGCAAAAGCTCGGCTCTCCTTTGCCAGTTTTCTTCCTTTTGGAGGCAGCTCAAATATGCACTTCTCAAAGGCTGCACCTGTCTTTTTTCTTGCATTACCTGAGCCCGTTCCTCTTCCAGAAGCTTCTTTTCTTCTACCAACTTGCGTCCCTGAGAGATGAGGGCTTCTCGATAGCTAGCCGTTCTGTTTTGTTCCTTCTCAAGTTCCAGAGACAGCTGAGCAACGGCACGCCGGTTTTCTGAGATCACGGCATGGTACCTGGCTTCCAGATCCCGTTGGAAAGCAGCAGTTCTCTGCCGGTATGCTTCTCTCTCTTTCTCTATTTCTTTCTGTGACTCCCTAGACCAAATCCAACCTGACATGAACGATTGGAGAAAAATACACATAATGAAAAAGTTAGGGCTGAAGTTCTATAATCTTTACTTACATCACAAGGCAGCTAAGACAGCATTTCAATAAAAGCTTAAGACCTCAGCCATACCAAGAAGATCACTTTTATATGAAAATGTGTAACAGGCAAAGTTCTTATCTTAAAATCAGGTAAGGGCTGGCTGACCAGAAGACCCTAACCCCAGGCCTTTCCTTCTTCTAATTTGTTGTTGCTGAGAAGATCTGCCACGGCTTTTTTCTCCTCTCAGACCCTCCACATTTGCCTACTCTGGCTCTGTACAACTGGCAAAGTTTAACATACTTGGGTCGGCTTCAAGTACCGTTGGCCAGATTCTTATAGAAGTTGTATATGGCTTTGCCTGGTAGTGACTAGTAAACGGCCTGAGTGGAAGACACTGCTTATGTTCTGACAAGAGCACAAAAATAAAGTGGGTTAAGAAGTTCAGCCTCAAGACACGGCGGGCTTCCTTCCTCCAACTGGAGACTGTTGGAATCTCACGAAAATGGGATGGGAATTGCTGGGAGGCTGGAGTGGGCACTGCCCAGCTCTGCCCCACACTGAGGAGCAGCAGGGCTGCCCTGCATGCAGAGAAACCCAGTGCCTCTAAGACCTGATGACCCACAAAGCCTGCTGGCCAGCAGGCGCCTGGCTCCGGATGCAGTCACCAACTCTTTCCCCATCCCACGAGTAACAGCTGGGTGTGTCTCAACAATAAAAAAAACAACAGTGTGACAATACTTTCATCCACATTCCGAACCGATGCTATTGCTCTATAATTTAATGAATGTTGGAGCAACTACATACTGAGTCTCGGTTTTCCAAAATAACGATGTGTTCTGCTTTGTACATTCTAAGAGCAGCACCGATTTGAGTCCCCTGGAAAACAGATTTGCTCAGCAAATTTTCAAAGCCCGACGTCCCAGAAGCCAGAGAGCAGCAGTCTGGGTTCTCTCAGGCACGTCTAGCCTGCACCCCACCCCCCACGCCCCACCCTGTGGAGCTCCCTCACCTGCAGCCCCTTCTAGAACCCTGGAGTTTCCGTCAACTGTAACGGTTCTCTCCCTCCTTTCACTGCTTCCCCCACCCAGGTGGTGTCCTTGCCACTCAGTTCTTTTTTCCCAGGTCATTAACAATCACCTTTGTGGGAGCAATTCCATGATAGCAAGACTTCCACTCGCCTGGAAGTCGGTCTCCCTTGGATACGCTGTTGCCACCTCACTGCACAAGCACAAGAGGAAACTCATCCTCCCTCAACCAAAAAGAGCTGCTGGTCCTGCTTCAGATGACAGCTCAAACTCAGGTCATCCTTGACCCCTCCCCTTGACAAGAGCTCACCGGCAGGTGGCCCGACCAGGAAAGAGGCAGTCACAATGTCACTCGATAAGCACTGAGGGGTTTGCAAAAGTGAGGAGAGAGAAGGGAAGGCTCATCTGGTTTTGGTGAAGTCCAGGAAGGCTTCATAAAGAGGTGAATGAACAAACTCTGGAAGGCTGAGCAGGAGCTGCAAGGAAAAGTCACCTCAAGTCAAGTGAGCAGGGCAGGATAGGGCATCGGAGAGCAGGAGCTCCCAGGCACCGTGTGTTCTGGGGACAGGGCTTATGTCAAGGAGAAGCTGGAGCTGGCTCCAGAAAGTCTCAGGTGCCAAATGAGAGGGGCCCCCAAGAGACCCAGACAGGGAGCACGGGATGTGCCCTGCAGCCATGAGGAGTCAAAGGAATAACCTGATTTAGGAGCATCCAGCAGGTGTGGAGGACTGGAGGTGGGGCTGGGAGGGGCGGGGCTGGGAGGGGCGGGGCTGAGGGGGTGGGGCTGAGGGGGTGGGGCTGGGAGGGGTGGGGCTGAGAGGGGTGGGCGGAGCCAAGGGGAGGCAGGGACCGCTCCCTGATACAATCTGGGTGTCATCAGTCTAGTCACATCCCTGACACATAAAACAACTGGAAAACTAATACAGACAGTGACATCCAGTTAAACATCAGACCACACCATACGGGCTGTGCTTATTGGGAAGTTTTGGCTGTTTGGGGAGCCAGGCAGGGGAGGCTACAGCCAACTTTGCAGAGGAAAGTGTGGCACGACAGGCTGGGTGTCAGGAAAACCTTAATTCCGAGTCTGACCTGACAGACGTCTCGTGACTTTGGGCACAAGCAACTTTTCAAAGCCTCAGTTTCAGTTGGGACTGCTGCTTCTGGGAAGATGGGGCGGACATCCTCCTTATTCTTCTTGCTAAGTACACTAAAAATCCTGAACATCATCTATAAAATGAGATGACTCTGAAAGGTGGAGAGAAGGCAAACTGGCTTGTGTCCTTGGGAGCCCAGGAGCCACATGGGGGCAAGTCCTCTAGGTTTTCATTTTGCCTCATAGATCCCAGACGTGGAGCTGAAGACACAGGCACTGGAAATTTCGACAGTTGTAGATAAAAAAAGAAACTCTAACAAAGCCTCCTCTCTCTGCCCAAAGGACCATGATAGGGGCCTAGCAAAAGAGAAAATGTTCCGACAATAATCACTCTACGTCAGCCAAATAACACGGAAAAACTGCGGCCCACCTCCACCCACATGGGCAAAGGCTGAACGGGAGCCGAGGCTCCCACTCCCACACAGCTGCAAAAACAGGGTGTCGGGGGGAGCCACAAGTGGAGCAGTGGTGAAGCCTTCCCAGCAGGGGGCACCACTGGAGGCAGGGGGACTAGAACTCCCACCCTTTCCTTGGGGGCTCACGGGGGCCAGAGGCTGAGTAGGGAGCCTGGACTTCTAGCCCAACCTGGCAGTAAGGAGGCTGCGTGGCCCTTCCCCCGCCAGGGTGCTGTTCAAGAAAGCCAGCTAAAACCGGAGGTTTAAATAAAAACCAGTGTTTCATCACATAATACCCAAAATGCCCAGGGTCCAATAGAAAATCACTCATAACACCAAGGCCCAGGACGGGTCATGCTAAATGAACAAAGATAACCAACAGATGCCAATAGCCAGATGAGAGACGGCAGTATTATCTGACAAGGATTTTAGAGCAGCCGCCATGACAGAAAGTCTAAGAAAATAAACAGAAGATGGCCAGGCGCAGTGGTGCACGCCTATAATCCCAGAACTTTGGAAGGCCGTGGCAGGCAGATCATGAGGTCAAGAGATACAGACTATCCTGGCCAATATGGTGAAACCTCGTCTCTATAAAAAATACAAATACTATCTGGGCGTGGTGGTGCATGCCTGTAGTCCCAGCTATTCTGGAGGCTGAGGCAGAAGAATTGCTTGAATTCGGGAGGCGCAGGTTGCAGTGAACCGAGATCGAGCCACTGCACTCCAGCCTGGCGACACAGTGAGACGCCATCTCTAAATAAATGAATAATTAAATAAATAATTAAATAGAAGACATAAAGAAGAACCAAATGAAAATTCTAGAACTGAAAAACGTAACAACTGGAAGAAAAACCGGAATGACAGAACAGACATGGAGAAGTAAGAGCAGCAAGCCCGAGGCAGAGGCTCCGGACTTCCCTCACGAGCACACAAACAAGATCCTTCACAGCCTCGCCACAGACATAACTCTACAGTACATGAAAGTAACTCTACAGCATGACCACGTGAGGATTGCTCCAGAGACAAAAGCCTGGTTAAATGTTCAAAAATCAATGCAATCTAACACATTACTAAGCTGATGAAGAAAAATCACATGATCACATCAATTAAAACAAACAAAAAAAATGGATCAAATTCAACACCTGTTCATGAAAAACAGAAATACAGGGAGCTTCCCTGACTTGATACAGTGCATCTATGGAAAACCTGCAGCTGACACTGTACTTAGCTGGGAGAGGCCAAGTGTGTTCTCTCTCAGGTCAGGGACCGTCCAACAGAGTCCCAGAAGCTCCAGCCAGTGCCGGAAGGCACGACAAAGAAATCAAAAGCAAACAGGCTAGAAAGACGAAACATAACTGAAGTCTTATCCCTTATAATAAAATTAACTCAAATGGGAAGGGCTTAAATGTAAACTAAAACTTTAGGGGGAAAAAGCCTTCAGGATCTAGGGCTAGGCAGAGTTCTCAAACTTCCACGAAAAGCATGGTTCATAAAAGGAAACGATGATAAGCTGCATTTCAGCAACATTACAGCTGACACTGCCAATGCCCCCATGAAGAGAATGAAAAGATGGGCCACAGACTGGGAGAGAATACTTGCAAGCCACATACCCAGCTGAGCACCAGCATCTAAGACATATTAACAACTCTCGAAACTCAATGTTGAAAAACAAGCAGTCCTATTAGAAAATGGCTGAAAGATAAGAACGCTCATTTCATCAGGATACGCTGACGGCAGTGAGCACGTGAAGAGATGCACATCGCTCACCAGAGCTACGATGGGAAGATGGTCAACACAGCACAGGAGAGCCACAAACAGAGGTGGCACCACACTCCCATCACCATGGGCGGGACAGGACAGCAGCGTGAGAACCACACTCCCAACACGATGGGCTGGACAGGACAGCAGCGTGAGAACCACACTCCCATCACAATGTACTGGACAGGACAGCAATGTGAGCACCACACTCCCATCACCATGGGCGGGACAGGACAGCAGCGTGAGAACCACACTCCCATCATGATGTGCTGGACAGGACAGCAGCGTGAGCACCACACCCATCACAATGGGTGGGACAGGACAGCAGCGTGAGAATCACACTCCCATCACGATGTGCTGGACAGGACAGCAGCATGAGCACCACATTCCCATCACGATGTGCTGGACAGCACAGCAGTGTGAGCGCCACACTCCCATCACCATGGGCTGGACAGGACAGCAGTGTGAGCACCACACTCCCATCACCATGGGTTGGACAGGACAGCAGCGTGAGCACCACACTCCCATCACCATGGGCTGGATAGGACAGCAGCGTGAGAACCACACCCCCATCACGATGTGCTGGACAGGAAAGCAGTGTGAGCACCACATTCCCATCACGATGGGTGGGACAGGACAGCCGCGTGAGCACCACACTCCCATCACCATGGGCTGGACAGGATGGCACAGAAACACCAAATGCTGACCAGGAGGTGGAGAAACTGTTCCACTCATGCGTTGCTGGTGAGAACCTACAACAGTGCAGCCACTTGGGAAAATATTTGGCCCTTTCTTAAAAAACTAAATGTGCAACTACCATGAAACCCAGCAATTGCACTTCTGGCCATTTATCCCAGAGAAATGAAAACTTAACATCTACACAAAAACCTGCAGAAGAATGTTTATAACAGCTTTATTTGTAATAGCTGAAAACTGGAAATGGCCGAGATGTCTTTCAGTGGTTAAACACACTGTAATACATCCATGTCATCAAACACGACTCCGCAACGAAAATACCGATGAACTACTGATACAGCAACAATCTGCATGGATCTCGGGGGATGATGCTGAGTGAAGAAAGCCAAGCCAAAAGGTTATATACCGTTTGAGTGCATTTATGTAACACTCTTGAAATGACAAAAGTCTGGATATGAGGAACAGATTAGCGGCTGCCAGGAGTTGTGGAGGAAGGTGGGGTACCCAAGGGCAGCATGAGGGGCCCCGGGATTGCTGTACCTTGACTGACTCCTGGTGGATGTCTTGGCTGTGACTCTGCACTGTCGTTTTGCAGATGTTTCCATTGGGGAAAACTGGGTAGAGGGTACACGGGTTCTGGGTATTACTGATTATAACTCCATGTGACTTACAATGACCCCAAAATAAAATGTTTAATTAAAAGAAACTGAGTTGGACCCAGTGAACTCAACCAGTCCCCTTCAGCTCTAAGACGATGTGTTTTCTAGGTCAGGGGAGGAAAGAGGAGGGGAGAAAGCATGGAGAGATGAGATGGGGAAGAGGAATCAGGAAGACTGAGAGAAAAGCGGGGAAAGCAGAATGACCACGGGGTGTGATGACAGAAGCCCACTGGAGCGCTGAAATTCTGAATATTCTCCCAGGGGAGCTACTCACAGTAAGAATTTCTCCACAGACTGCTCTTGCCTGAAAGCACAATTACAGGCAAGCACGATTATACACATTTCTACGTCATGTTAAGTAAAAACTAGCAAAGGAAGTAGGTGATCAGGACAAAACTAGCCTCTCATCAACAAATCAATCAACAGTGTTTATCAAGTATTCATCTGTCTGCCTCTTCTAGACTACACTGGGGCTGGTTAACACTCCTGTGTGAAACAGAACCTCAGACACATCACAACACACCTTTGGAGAACCCTCCTAAGAAAGCCAAGTTAACAGTTACCTCTGACCACATGACCCCAGCAAAAAACCAAGATGAAAAAATAAAATATTCTTCCACCCTTTTCAGGGACAAAAAGCATCATTTCAAACGTCCAAGAAGGGAAGGCAAGAATTATTTCAAAAGTGAAAGTTATCATGAAAGGCTATAAAAGCTGGAGATGACTCTGAAAAACAATTGGAAAATGAGTCACTTCAGGGCCTCTCCCAGCCTCAAAGCCAATTAATTATTACATTAGTAAGAGCAATTTTAAGCCTTCCAATCCACTCATCCTAGCCGCAGGCAACAGCAGCCTCTCCAAGTGTTAAGTGCTTTTTTTCCAAGCCCACAGGCGGGTGAGCTTTTTACGTGGCAGCCCCTTAGGGCTGTATGTGGACCAGCCTCGTCTTTCACCACGAAGTGGGCACTGTGCAGATCACTGAATCAAAAACCACCTGCTCTACCAGCCTCCACTTGCTCTACAGCGAAACTTTTGACCTGTGACATCAAAGCAGGTAAAAGGCCACTACAGAAAACACAGCACTACAGCTGGAGGACAGGTCTGCCTTTCTTGATTCGATTACTCAGTTTCTCAAGCTCCTAAGTCCAGCCCAGAACCGGGGAATGAGAAGAAGCACAAACTCACTCCTCCACATCAGTGACTTGATTGTGTGCTGGGGATACGATAAGTCTGCATGTGACTGGTGGGTCCCCAAAGTGGCACCAAGTCAATCCAAACTAGAGAGAATTTCTGGCCAGGCAGAGCAGAGACTTCACAGATGAAGCCTTCCAAGACTGATTTCCTAAACATTAAACATCACTGGTTTTCCAAAACTGGTTTTGTTTTTTAACCCTGTTGCCCAGGCTGGAGGGCAAGTGGTACGATCTTCACTCACTGCAGCCTCGACGCCCAGGCTCAACTGATCTTCCCAGCTCAGCCTCCTGAGTAGCTGAGTCTACAGTTGTGTGCTGCTATTTTTTTTTTTTTTTTTTTGTAGAGACGGGGTTTTGCTATGTTGCTCGGGCTGGTCACGTGATCTGCCCACCTGGGCCTCACAGAGTACTGGGATTACAGGTGTGAGCCACCATGCCCAGCCCACTGGTTTCCTTTACACCCATTTTTCCCCCCGCATCAGTCCTTATGAGGGCACCTAAAACAGGGGACCCCTCCACCCTCACCCTTCCACTTGAGAGCAGCAAAGCCTTGATAGAGAACAAACAGTTATTAAAACCCACCCCAAAGAAAACACTTCTACACGCACTGGCTCACTTAATCCTTGAAATGTGCTGAGGTTTAGTATGATTATCCATCTCCCATGAACAGGAAAACTGAGGCTCAGAGTTAAGTAATTTGCCCAGAGTTCCCTGCATGGGATAAAACTTGGCTGTCCCTAGAAGGTCCCAAAGTCACAGCCTTCAGGCTCCTACACCACGCTGCCTCCCTCACTGGGCTCCACACTCACAGCCCGGAAAACACGAATTTTAAGAAAACCATGACTTACGAAAAGCAGCCAATCCCAACATTGGAACCAATAGGGCATAATTCCATCTGCTTCCATCACCACCATCCGCCCTGGAATTAGGCCGGATATTCCAATTTGGGGGATCATTTAGGTTATTCATGGAGATATACCTTGAAGTAAAGAAAAAGAATGTTAACTGCTTTTATTCAAGAAAATTTTTTCAGTTTTAACTCTGTGCTGCACTGCACTGAGCCCTACGGGATTCAAAGAAGAAAAATACAACACCTTAGATGCAGGTGACTCACAACCTGGTCAGGGAAAGTGGAGAAAGCAGACATGTCTTAGCCATCTGAAACGCAGGCAGAATGAGGTACGTTCTCTGCTACAAATATGTTTAAATGTATGGCTGCTGTGATGGTTAATTTTGTGTGTCAACTTGACTGTGCCACGGGGTGCCTAGATACGTGGTTTAGCATTATTTCTGGGTGTGTCTGCAAGGGTGTTTCTGAAGGAGATTAGCATTTGAACCCTTGAACCAGTTCCTTACATCTCTCCCCTCTATTGGTTGTCTCTCTGGAGAACCCTAATACAGTTGTATGAAAGATACAGAATCAACTCAATAAAAGTAGGCTCACGCTGACACTTTCACATGAGCTAGAGTTTGAAGAGTGAGCAGCATTTTAACAGGCAGAGATAGAAGGAAAGAGTCTTTTGATCAGAAGGAAGACTGTGAGGAAGGCAGAGAGGGGCCATGTGGTGGAGAAGGTGCAAACAGTGCTACAAGCTGCTCAGGCCTCTTCGTGTGGTGGTGATAAATGCAGAAATGGCAGAGCTGCCTGCTTCAGGCTCAGCATGCACCCTCTATAGCTAGGCTGGGTTAGTATGAATTTACAATTTACTGAGTACCTACACAAGGTTGCACATTTTCACAAAGTAGTCACTTTGTTTACAAACAATGTGAGCTCCACAAATACACACGATTACAAAATACTTAATCAAGGGATGTATAAGAAACAAGAAATCCAATCCAATTCCTGAAAACTTTTCATCAGATTTTCAACAAATACTTGTTTAACACCTAAAGACAGAAAATTATAATACACAATAAAGATATGACAAAAATATGTCTTGGAGCTTAATACTAAGGGGTTGTGGTAATTACAGAATTAAAAAATTAAGGCTGGCTCGGTGGCTCTCGCCTGTAATCCCAGCACTTTGGGAGGCCAAGGCAGGTGGATCACCTGAGGTCAGGAGTTTGAAACCATCCTGGCCAATATGGTAAAACCCAGTCTCTACTAAAAATACAAAAATTAGCTAGGCGTGATGGCGGGCGCCTGTAGTTCCAGCTACTTGGGAGGCTGAGGCAGGAGAATCTCTTGAACCTGGAGGCGGAGGTTGTAGTGACATGAGATCATGCCATTGCACGCCAGCCTTGCAACAAGAGCTACACTCCATCTCAAACAAAACAAAACAAAACAAAACAGGTAACTAACCTAGGACCAAAATTGCATAACTTTCAAAAAAATGTCTAGGAGGCATTATGTTTATTCCCTGCAAGCCAATAAAGGCCACATCTGGGGCATGCATCTAAAGAAATAATCCTAAAGATAAAGTTATGGTCACAGATATGTTCTTTATGGTGTTATTTATTAGTAGCAAAAATGAGAAACCCAAATATCAACAAAATGGGACTGAATTGTTGCAAATTTACTAAAATAACTCAAAACAGTTAAAAAAACATTACGTACAACAGGAAGATTTTAATAATATAAAGTGAAAAGGCAGGAAACAGAATTGCTGGTTATTGGTTTATTTTTCATGCCACAAAAAGATCTCAGGTATCTCACAAAACGACACACTAGAAAAATTAAAATACTATCCGAACGAGAAGCAAAATTAGGGTAAGCTGGCAGAAAGTCGTGTAAGCCAAAGGGACCTACGCAGCTTTCAAAGCTGACGCAGGCCGTGCGAAGTGGCTCCGCCCGTAATCCCCGCACTTTGGGAGGCAGAGGAGGGAGGTTCGCTTGAGGCCAAGAGTTCGAGGCCGGGCAACAAAGCAAGAGCCCGCGCCTACAAAAAATTTAAAAATTAGCCGGAAGCCAGAGGCTGGGGACATGAATGAGGGAGGCTCCCACCCCTCCGAGGCCGGAGACCGAGGGTCACTCCCGCTCACTAGAGGCCGGAGGCCCGGGGCCGCTCCCGCCCGACTCCGCGGACAAGCGCCGGCCCTCCGACCCTGTTCCCTGCGGTCTGGACGTTCAGGCCCTCTCGGTCTGGGCGATCCCGGAGAAACACCCACGGGGCTTTAAAAATGTTGGTGCCCGACACCTCCCCAGAACAGGGCCCGCCCTACCTCGGTCCGAGAAAGCGGGACCTCGGTGTCGCCCCCAGCGCCACCGTCCGCGGGTCCGCTTTGCGCAGGCGCGGCGCCCCCACTCAGCCCCCGCCCAGGGCGTGGCGTGGTGCGCAGGCGCGATGTCCCCCGCTGCCGCCCTGCTCGACCCCTGCGTAGTGCGCAGGCGCGGTATCCCCCACAGTGCGACCCCGGTGTGGTGCGCAGGCGCAGTCTGCGCGGGGACTGGTGGGACAGCGCGGCAACTACTGACATGTCGGGGGTCCGGAGGCTGTCGCGGCTGCTGAGCGCCCGGCGCCTGGCGCTGGCCAAGGCAGTGAGTCCGTGCCGCGGACCGGGGTGGGGCAGGCGGGGGCAGAGGCAGCAGTCGGAGCGGGCCGGTCACCAGCGGGTCCGAGCGGATCGAGCGCCAGGTCCCCCTGCGCCCCCTGCCCGGGGATCTGGAAGGGGCTGAGAGAGCCCTGGGCCGGTGCGAGGGGGAGCAGCGGGGCGGAGCTGGGGGCCGGGGCTGTCCTTAGCAGGTCGTCCGCGTCCCGGTGAAGGTCACGACCCCACGGGCTGCCCGGCCCGGGGGTCCCCTCCGCCGCATTGGTCCGGGCCTGGGGTCCGGGGACCGCGCGGGCTGAGGTAGCCCCCCCGCCTCAGTGCCTGGCGCGTGGACTCGGGGAGGAGCGGTGTTTGCCCAAGGTCACCCCGGCGGAGAGCGGCCGCTGGCCGCCCTGGCTGGGCCGGGCCTCTGCCGCCTGTCGTGCGGGTTGTCCCGAGGGGCCGCCCGCAGCCCGAGGGTGGGGCCGGCGGGGCGGGAGAAGCCGCCGGGATGGGTGCAGCGGCCGGGCTTCACCGGGCCGGGCGTCGGGCGGGAAGCGCGGCGCGCCGGAGCGTGGGCTTGCAGTTCCCCTTTCCAGAAAGCGCAAATCTCTGCATGTCCACATCGAAACCTTGTAAGGTAAGGGCCTCTACTCCGGGGGGGTGGTGTTTGGTGGCCCTTGTGCGCAGTTGTTAAAAATCAGACCGAGAGCTCCGCGCATGGCCCGGGCCGGGACGCCAGGACCTGTGCCTTCCTGTGCGTTGCTGGTGCCTCAAGGGCCGGGCTCGGCTTAGGCCAGGATGGTGATCAGGGTTATCCTTTTCTGAGCCTTCCTGTCTGAGTTTGTCTGAATGTGCCCTCTACGATTGCATCTTCGGAATCGGCCTTCTAGGGTTTTATGTAATCAAGCTAAATTTGATAGGTTTAGTTATTTGGTTCTTTGAAATGAACTTACCCACCCACTTCCTTAATTACAAAGTAATTTTAAACTGCAGAGTAAAGATCTCAATAGGAACCGAGGCATTCAGCAATATTGATTTGAATTATGCCTGTAATCGTGTAATTTTCTGGTTGAATTAAATGTGAGGATTAGTCACGCAGCCATCCCGTCTACATCGTGTAAATGTAAACGTTTTTGTGTGTTGCTGTGCTTGGTGCCGACTGAGCAGAGACCCCCGCTGCATCTTGGGCGCTGAAGAGCGGCCAGCAGGGCGTCCACAAGCAGGAAGTAAAGTCCATGGTCAGCGATGGTAGCTTGCGACTGGAGAAGAGCTAGAGCTAGCACCTTCGTCCGCATCCCAGATGGTGCCCGGTGCTCCTTCTGCAGACCAAGACCCCGCCAGCCGTGGAGGCGCTTCAGACGAAATGGCAAGATAGCAAAATTAAACCAAAAGTTAGGCCTACCAAATATGGTCTTGGGTTTTTTAAGTATTTTTATCTTGATGACGTCAGCTTTTCCTACAGAAATTCTTCCTACAAGCAATGTATTTATTGGCATTTCAGATAAGCTTTTTTTCTTGAAGAATTGGAGTTCACAAAGGAACAACATAATCAAATTAGCAGAAAAAAGAAAGAAATTTATGATAGCCAACTGGGAAATGTGTTTGGAAAATAGATAATTTCAGTAAAGTCCAGAGAGAATTTTTAATCTCTTGTTGGCCAGCTCTGTGGTGTTTTGAAGTCGTTCTGTATTTACAGCTGCTTTCAAGTGACGAACTTCTCAGACTTAATTTGCCTTTAGTTTGTTTTTATGGCCCCGGGCACTGACACAGCTTGCAAACTGTTCGAAAGCAGCTTAATCCAGAGGAAAAGTAAAACCAAGAAACTTAAATAGTTACTGGGTTAATTGCTTACTTCAGGTGAAGTTTTTCAAATCCCTTAACATGAATATCCAATATATTGTTCTAGGACAAATTGATTTCTTTTCTTTGAATGCATTGTTCTGAATATGTTTAATGGTGCTCTAGAAATACACTGTTTAGGCCATTATAGAAATAAACTTTTGCTTTGCTTCTTGGGATAATTGCAACAACAATGGCATTCCATTCTGCATTCTTCATGATGTTTTTCCTGGTTTATGTGGAAAGTTGTGACTTGGTTTTGCTATGAAAACCTGGATATAATATTAGCAGGGAGTCTCAGAGATTTTTCCCAAGGGCCCTTATGTCCAGGATCCGGAGCCAGCCGGCTGGCTGACTTGAACCCTTTCTGAGCTTCTGTCTTTGCACGGGGCTAGTAAGGATTCTGTGGGTAATGTTTGAAACCTTTGGCGGTTCTCTTCTGAACCAGGGCTCACAGCCTATGCGCAGGAGCCATGTGTGAACTGTATTTTAAGCATCCCTACTTTTAAAACAATAAACATTACAATTTTAGTGAAAATAATTACATATAGTTGTAAAAGAATCAATGAGTATACACCCCCCAACCCCATTTCCCAGGGAAGCAATTCCTATTTCTGATACTGACTCCTGGTATCTGTGATACCTCTGTTTCTTTAGCGGATATGCAGGTGTATTTTTATCCATTTTAGACTTCTTGCCTGGGAGAGGGGATTTAGTTCACTTAAACTACCCTACTTGCGCCTCCTCCTGATATAGTCGTGCAACCGTTTTTAGGTTCTTCATTGGCTGCTTTTGTAATTGTATAGATTGTACATGCAGTTTAGTTTCTTGCCCATGGTTTATAGGTGCATTTTATTAGATAAGAACTCTTTGCTAGATTTTGAATCTTAGTGCCTCTACACTTCTTACAGTAATACTGGAGTTCAGGATGCCCTCAGCTCCCCTGAGAGGATGTTTCTCCAGGTTCTTGGTCTCCTGCCCTCTCAAGAATGAGAGAGGGGACCACAGCGCAGTGCACAGTAAATGCCGGACTCAAAAGTGTTTGTAGAAAGTGATTTATTTAGAGAGAGACAGAAACAGGAGAAGGAGAGAGAAATAAACAGCTCACTCTCACACTGAGTGAGAGAATCCAGAAAGATGGAATCCAGGAGAGGAAAGCAGCTTTCACACTGAGTGGAAGGGAACAGAGAGAGATGGAGTTTAGGAGGGGAAGACAGACTTCCACGAACACCCGTCGTGGAAGGGGACTCCAGAGGGAAAATCCAGGATAGAGAAAAACAGCTTCCACGAAGGGCGTGTTCGTGGAAGAGGATCCAAAGATGGAGTCCGAAGGGGTGTGAAAGAGGGGACTTTTAACATGGGAGGAACCCCCACCTTCTCTAAGACCCCAGGAGTTCCTTAGAACTTCCACTGGAGTGATTGACTCTTTTAGTTTCTTCCCGTGTCTGTGAAATTCAAACATAAACCGTTAAATCTCCCAGATGGTGAGAGATGGGAGGGGGGCATAGCGCTGGGAAAGTCTTGCCCTTAAAACTACGCCCCTTTGTGGACCCTGGAAAGAGAATACCTTCTCTCATTAATTTTTTCCCTCCACCTCCTAATTCAGTCATCTGAAATTCTATATTGTTAAGCAAGGTTTAGTTATATGGTCCCCATTTTTCTTAGAGGAAATGTTTGATAATTTCTCCTTAAAAAATTAATAATTGACAGAGTTTTATCTGAAGACTGAAATTGGCTTAAAGTTGTGCTTTACAAATTCAAAAATCTCCCCCCGATTAGATTTAGATTCAAAGGGTTAGTGCCCTTTCCTCCAGGGGGGATGGCGTAGTAATTTCTTAAAGATTTTGTTACAGTAGCTGCCCCTTTTAAGCTAGGTCTGTGTGGCGGGGGTGGGGGGTGGGGGGTGGGGGGGTGGAGGGATATTCCACATGAACATTCTAGAAAGAATAAACACTTAGTGACCTCACTGTTTATATTTACATTTGGTATAACATACTGTTTTTATTGGAACTATTACCTATGTTAATAGAACACTTTACAAAATTTTCAAGAACGTTTGTATTTAGATGTTTCAAAGACTTCATTCTTTCTTAAAATAGGATTTTCCTATTTAAAAAAATATACTAAGGAGGAAGAATATTTGTTCTAATTCATTTTCTGAAAAAAGAAAAAACCCTAAATTAGCTTATGTCAATAAAAACAAAGAAATAGACTAGAAATTGGAGAAATGAAGAATTTTTTCTTGTACAGAATAAATAATTTCTGAATTGCAAGTATTTCTAAATACTTGAAGACATCTCTCATGTCCCCTCTTATGATTGTTGAGTGTATCATTCCCTAAAATTTTTTTTTTTTTTTTTTGAGACGGAGTCTTGCTCCGTCGCCCAGGCTGGAGTGCAGTGACACCGCAGCCTCTGCCTCCCGGGTTCAAGCCATTCTCCTGCCTCAGCCTCTCACGTAGCTGGGATTACAGGCGCCCGCCACCACACCTGGCTAATTTTTGTGTGCTTAGTAGAGATGGGTTTTGCCATGTTGGCCAGACTAGTCTTGAACTCCTGACCTCTGGTAATCAGCCCACCTCGGCTTCCCAAAGTGCTGGGATTACAGGCATGAACCACTGTGCCCAACCCCTAAAACTATTCTTTATGATATTTCTGAGACTATTCAGTGGTCTTCTAAAATGCAGCCAGCAGAATGGAAAACACATCCCCTAAATGGCTGGCCAACCTTAGCACATGGAGAATGTCACCTGTCTCACACTGAGTCACTAAAAACTAAACACTAAAAGCACTTTTCTTGGGTAAAGTTTTCTAAGATGGAATATTTAAAATAACATGTGGCAAGTTGTAGACATTGGCCAGGAAAAAGCCAGAAGCAGCCAGGCAAGGGGAGAGTTGCGTCTCACATCCTCCTGTGTATGATGAAGGGATGACACCTCGTCCCTCTGGGCTATCAGCTTTTACTCTTCCAGAATACAGATCTCCTGATACAGTGTCTAGTGCCTTTTGAACTGACTGCGAACCCTCGTGGACGAGTGGGACTGTAATGTGGAAAGGACTGTGATGGAACCAGTTAAAATGCTTCATTATTTGCAGAATACCACATATAGTAACACAATGTAGATGTCTTTCCCATTCTCTACTAAGTAGCACAAATTAAGACTTTACAGAGAAATGTGCCTTTTTCATTTTGTATCTGAGTCAAGTAGTACCCTGTTTGGAAACACACATTGTCCTGATTTTCTGGAGTGCCAAGTCAGGTGGAAAGGAGGGCCTGGGAACTCAGTCCTTCCTTGCCCCTTGGGCTGCCCTTCAGGGTTAAGCAGAGGGTCCCAGCTATGCTCTCTGGATGCACGGGAGCCCCTGGATACATAAAAAGGTGAACAGTATGCAAGGCAGAATTTGAATTATATCCCCACAGCATTTGTTCCTTCAGGACACTAACCCTCTGGATCTGTGTCTTCTGTGTCTCCAGTGGCCAGCAGTGTCACCAACAGGAACCCGAGGTTTTCACTTCACTATTGATGGGAACAAGAGGGCATCTGCTAAAGTTTCAGAATCCGTAAGTTCATGCTTTTTGTTCCATTATAAATGACTTTTTTGGCTTAGGGGGAGGAATCTATACCAGTTTGTTTCGATATGAGTCATAGACATAAGAGAAAAAATTCTTATAGGCATCCAGCGCATGCTCAAATGATTTTCAGTGTAACGATTGCAAGTACAAACATAAACATAGGTGTTAACATTTGTACTTATATCTTGTATGTATCTATAAACTAGATTTCAATTTAGATCAAGTAAAGCAATAAATTAAAATAAAATGAACGGTATCTGCTGTGATAGATGATAAAATCCCTACTGCAAATAGGACTGTGTGGCCACTTGAGTGTGAGTTCTTTGGTATTTGGTGTGCGTGTTCTCTCTGTTGGAAAACTGAAGCTTGCTGAGAAATTCTTTTCTCGTCTGCTCACGATAGTGACTGAATACTCCATGGCACCTTCTCAGCTATGAGCATAGCCATAGCCCTGAAGTTGAACTGGGGTCCTCAGTTCTTAGGTGGTAGCCCAGACGAACTGGAATATGCTTCTTTAATGAAAACTGCATTCCAGCATTTTCATGAGAAACCTACAAATCACAGGCGAGGAAACATTATCCCAGCTACCTTAGAAGCTGAGATTTGTTTAGTACATGTATATGGGTATAAACACACAAAAAGAAAAACAAAGTCACAACTGGAAAGAAAAACCATATTTGGAACTGGCATTTTGATTCAGGTTTTTGCTTTCCTTTGCTTCTACACTTCCCTGCTTTGGTAAACAATTGACAGATTGGGTCTTAATGGTTATGCTTTCCCCAAAATGGATTTTTTAAGCGTATACCTGCAAGTTTTCAACATTCCAGGTAGCGCTGGGTTTCCTGATCCCATGGGCTAGGCCCTCTACAATTCATAGAATCTGATGTCAGTCCCTTCTCCACGTGTGAATGTGCCCACCTCTCCCTACACTGTTCAGTGCTCAGCCCCGGGACCGGATGGAGGCCCTGTGGGCCTAGCAGTTGCTCCTTTTACCTTTTTCAAGCTCTTGCACTGTAACCATAGTCTTTGTGTTTGGCATAGTGGAATATGTGATTGACAGGTGAATTTTTATTTTCCAGATTTCTGCTCAGTATCCAGTAGTGGATCATGAATTTGATGCAGTGGTGGTGGGTGCTGGAGGGGCAGGCTTGCGAGCTGCGTTTGGCCTTTCCGAGGCAGGGTTTAATACAGCATGTGTTACCAAGCTGTTTCCTACCAGGTCACACACTGTTGCAGCCCAGGTAAGAGAAAGGTGCCCCACCACGCTCTCACTGCCTGCATGCCTGCACAGCCTTGCGCCTTCCACCTGGGCGGCCTCCTGCTCCTCCCCATGCTTCAGCCACATGGCTTCTTGCCGTGCCTTGCTCACTCCGCTCCCTCTCAGTGGTCTCTGCCTGGAGCCTCTTCCACGGGGACTTTGAAGAGCTGGAGCCTTGTTGTCACTCTTAATTGGGACTTCAGTCACAGTTGGGTTTTCTCTGACCATCTCGCCTACTATCCTCACCACCCCAGCACCTTAAGAAAAGGAGATCATCTAAAGAGGAGGAGTCAGAATTTAGGTTGGGGAAGAAAAGGGCAAGGGTTTCATTTGTCCCTGTGTTGCCGTCTTCCGGGACTCTCTGAGGGGTGAGACGGTGGTGGCCACAAACAGCGAAGGAGTTGGGGGTGCCGGAGAGTGTGACTCTGAGTGTGGAGTTTATTTCTTGACAGGAAGCACTTCTGGTCTTTCACATATGCCTGTAAATGCCTTTAGGGAGGTTTGTTAATAAAATTATCTGGAAAGATTTGTTGAGTACCTTTTCTGTGTCAGGTGTGTTAGGTAATAAGCATATCACAGGTAGCCTTTCGCTCACTGCTCCAATCAGCCCTTCCTGGAGTTCCCTCTGTCTTCACCACACAGATGAGGAGACTGAGGCTAAGGGAGTGAATCACTGGGCGAGTCAGGGGAGGGATTGTGATCTGGAATCTGTCCAGCCTGGCTGTCCCTCTGCTGAGGGCAGCTCTCCCTGGGAGTCACTGCATGAGGAGTGGGCTTTCTCAGAATCCCTGGTGGGTGGATTTGGGCCTGGAAGACAAAGTTGAGGCTCCTGTCTGTGGCTTGTAAGGAGTGGTTGTTGTTTCCAGGGAGGAATCAATGCTGCTCTGGGGAACATGGAGGAGGACAACTGGAGGTGGCATTTCTACGACACCGTGAAAGGCTCCGACTGGCTGGGGGACCAGGATGCCATCCACTACATGACAGAGCAGGCTCCCGCCGCCGTGGTCGAGGTGATGGGCGGGAGGCTGTGAGTGCTCTCGTGGTCTGTTTCTAGTACAAAAGAATCCTGGAAAAAATGTAAGAGATTGAGGCAGATGTGGCCAGCCGAAAGAACGGTGATGAATGAAGCTCACAGGAGAATCTTTTTCCATCATGAACGATGCAGTACATGTAACAAGAAAACTTCTCTTTGATGAAGGGTTGAGATTTTCAAAAAATACATGACTTTGCAGATTTGTGTTAAAGTTGTTTAGGTTAGCTGTGAATATCTTGACTCCTTTAAGGTAATACGTTTTTGTTTGTCTTTATCTTTCACAGCTAGAAAATTATGGCATGCCGTTTAGCAGAACCCAAGATGGGAAGATTTATCAGCGTGCGTTTGGTGGACAGAGCCTCAAGTTTGGAAAGGGCGGGCAGGCCCATCGGTGCTGCTGTGTGGCTGATCGGACTGGCCACTCGCTATTGCACACGTTATATGGAAGGGTAAGGCCACCTCCACTGCAGCTGAGACGGGATTCATAGTGCTGCGTCTTACAGTGACAACGGGGAATGGGTTAGCATGCCCAGTGAGTCAGCCAGAGTTTATGTAAAAAGCAACAGAGAACAACTGTGTAAGAGGTGTGCAGGGACTGTTGATGTGAAAGCACCAGACGTGCTGTGAGAAGCTGTCCGTAAGGCAATATGTGATTTCTTATATCTATTTTGGAAAGTTGAATTGATAATCTTATATACCAGGTTCTAACTTGGGATATGTGACATTCAGCATAGAACAGAACAAGCAGGTCTTTTGCCTCTTCACATGAACAATATCACCTTAACACTTGGAAAACTGGCTTAACACTTACTTGCCCTTTTTTCTTTCTTTTAGTCTCTGCGATACGATACCAGCTATTTTGTGGAGTATTTTGCCTTGGATCTCCTGATGGAGAACGGGGAGTGCCGTGGTGTGATTGCACTGTGCATAGAAGATGGGTCTATACATCGCATAAGAGCAAAGAACACTGTTGTTGCCACAGGGTAGGAATTGAATTTTTATTTTAGTTTGTTTGTAAAAATGAATACACTTCATTTAGAGTCTTTTATTTTAATGAAAACAGAGGCATTGTAGAATAACGGTTCAGACACAGGTCTTGACGTAACCTTGTGAGGCTGATGGACTTTCGCAGCTGTGGTTCCTCTGTAAAGGGTGAGGACAGCAGCACCTGCCGTGTGGGAGGCTGAGAAAGCGGGCCCTCAGTAGCTGGTAGTGGCGGCCATCAGGGTAACAGCTAACCCCTCCTGACTTTAGATGAGGAAACTGCGGCCTAAAGAGTCACATGGGGTTTTCTGGCAAAATCTCTTGGTTCAGTGGGTACTGTGTTTATACTGATTCCTGGGATGGGTAACTCTTGCTTCTCCACATAATGAAAATAAGTAACTTTAATTTTATACACTGTTAATCTGTTATTTTAACCATTTTAAAAGTTAAAAAGTATCTGTACAACAAAGGAAACAATCAGCAAAACTACAGGTTGGGAAAAAATATTTTCAAAACCATTTATCTGGTAATACCTTAATATCTAAAATATACAGGCCGGGTGCAATGGCTCACACCTGTAATCCCAGCACTTTGTGGGGCCGAGGCAGGCAGATCACAAGGTCAGGAGTTACAAGATGAAGTTCCGAAGATCTAATATACAACATGGGGCTATAGTTAATATTATTAACTTGAGATTTGCTAAGAGAGTAGACTTTAGGTGTCTGTATCTCAAAAAAAAAAAGGATAATTAGATGAGATAATAGATGTGTTAATTAACTTATGTCATCAGTTCACAAAATATATGAAATCACGTTGTACACCTTAAATATATACAGTTTTTTTAATTCATCAATTATACCTCAGTACATCTGGGGGAAAAAAATCCATAAAAATTTTAAAATTTTCATAATAAAAGTGGTATATGCTTATTGGGAAAACCTTTTGAACAGCACAAAGCTAAAATACAAATAGGGCCAGGTGCATGGTGCCTCATGCCTGTAATCCCAGCTCTTTGGGAGGCCAAAGTGGGAGAATCACTTGAGGTCAGGAGTTTGAGACCAGCCTGGCCAACGTGGCAAAACCCCATTTCTACCAAAAATACAAAAATTAACCGTGTGTGGTGGTGCACACTTGTAATTGCAGCTACTCAGGAGGCTGAGGCAGGAGAATCGCTTGAACCTGGAAGATGGAGGTTGCAGTGCGCCAAGATTGTGTCACTGCACTCCAGCCTGGGCAACAGAGCAAGAACCTATCTCAAAGTAAATAAATAAATAAAATACAAATGGAAATCCCTTCTCTGACCCAGGCTTGTATCCTACGCAGAGTAGCAGCACCACAGGCGTGGCCCCCTGTGATGTGTGTGGGGTGCCTGAGGAGGGGTTGTGTGCACACAGACAGCACTGAGCAAGTGGTGCCCCAGGTGTCTGCACATCCGTTCGCGGTCTCATCAGACAGGAGGTCTGGATGTGGGCTGCTGTGTGCAGTCACTGCTCTCTTGTTTCCAGAGGCTACGGGCGCACCTACTTCAGCTGCACGTCTGCCCACACCAGCACCGGTGATGGCACAGCCATGGTCACCAGGGCAGGCCTTCCTTGCCAGGACCTCGAGTTTGTCCAGTTCCACCCCACAGGTAGGACACGGCACCTTGTCCACAGGCATCGGGCTCATGTGTGTCTCTTAAGCGTGTGGTGCCTACTCATTGCTCTGCCATAGTTCTATGCTTTCTCAGCTCTCAGGTCCTGACTTAAATGTCATTTCCTTAAGGAGACTTTGCCCACACCTCCCTAAGGTAGTTTGGGCCACCGTCTTATGCATTCCTCAAAAACCCTAAACCCTGCCTTGGTGATACTTATCCCAGCAGTAAAGCGGGGATTGAGGCCGGGCGCAGTGACTCACATCTGTCATGTCAGCACTTTGGGAGGCTGAGGCGGGCGGATCACCTGAGGTCAGGAGTTCGAGACCAGCCGGGCCAACATGGTGAAACCTCATCTCTACTAAAAATACAAAAAATTAGCTGGGCATGGTGGTGGGGTCCTATAATCCCAGCTACTCAGGAGACTGAGGCGGGAGAAACGCTTGATTGAACCTGAGAGGCGGAGGTTGCAGTGAGCTGAGATTGCACCACTGCCCTCCAGCCTGGGCAACAGAGTAAGACTCTGTCTCGAGAAAAAAAAGGCAGGGATTGTTCAGTGTCCTTCTTCGCAACGAGGTCATCTGCTCCTCGGGGGTGGGCAGGTCTTCTCATTGACTGGGGTTCTCCAAGCCCAGCACATGGCAGGGCCTCCATCAGGGTTTCCTGAGTGACACCCTGAGCCCTGGGAGGATGCCGTGGACCCGAGAAGCCGCACAGGCAGATTTCAGCTTCGTAGGAGAACACGGAGCTTCCGTGATAGTGGGGTGCAAAGTTAGGACACAGCTGTGACAGAACCCATGTGACATTTGGGCATTGGCTCAGCCCACACGACCACTGAGGGAGCTTCGTCCTAGGGGAGATGAACTCACCTTGGGGACTTCTGATGTTTGCAATTTGGAGACATTAACACAGAAATGACAGTTGAAGTCTTGAGTCTGGGGGAGGCTTTTCAGAAATGAGTCAGAGAGAGAGACACACATCTGCTTCTTGTTTGATGTGACTCGTCATGATGTGACTTTCCTGGATTGCTTTTCTGACCTGTGGACTACGGAGATCCGTGCAATGGTGCTAAAGACCCAGACCTGTGTCTTCTCTTTCTCTCTCAGTGTCATCTTTCTGATCCCTGGCAGGGCTGAAAATAAAAAATGTATTTGTTGTGAGTTTTTTAAAATTTGTGTAGAGATAGGGTCTTGCTCTGTTGCCCAGGCCGCAGTGCAGTGGAGCATTCTTGGCTCACTGCAGCCAGTACCTCCCAGACTCACACGATCCTTCCACCTCAGCCTCCCAAACAGCTGAGACTACAGGCATGTGTTACCATGCCCAGCTCATTTTCTTTTTTTTCTTCTTTTTTTTTTTTTTAGTAGAGACAGGGTTTCACCATTTTGCCCAGACTGGTCTCAAACTCCTGGGCTTAAGCAATCCACCTGCCTCAGCCTCCCAGAGTGCTGGGATTATAAGCATGAGCCACCGCCCCTAGCCTGTGTTTTTTATTACTGTTTTTCACCAATAAAATGTCGCCGATCTCCTGAATTCCCTCTGTAATTTACTTAGAGCTCCACTTCTCATGCTTTGTCTTCAATATGTGAGAAGTAATCCATGAAAAAAAGAGCATTGAAACTTAGAAAACCAAAAGGCAGGTGAGATGCAAGAATCACATTCTTGTTTTAAAAGCAAGATTCCCCTTTTTGTATTTCTAATACAAATTGTAGCTTTTGAATTACATTTGGTTTAGGGTTTTTTTGTGGGTTTTTGATCTCCTTTGTTAAAATCTGAGCGCTCAGCATGCCCCGGTTTTCATTGCATCGAGGAGTCACAGGGCTGCTGTTTGGGGCACAGACCGCCGGACTGTCCAAGTTGGCGTTTGAGCTCTGTCCTCAGCTGCATGACTGGACCAGCATTAATGTGCTTGTCAGTGAGTATGGGGGTAATACTACCTGGAGTTGTAAAGCTTAAATGAGTTAATACGCAGAAAGCAGCTAGAACTGTCCATGGCAAGTGCAGTGTATTAACGAGAATAATCATTGTTACTGTCCTTGCCACTGTTTGGGTAATTTAGATGTGAATTCTCCAAACTGGTTATTCTTTTTTTTTTTTTAGGGGGTGGGGAGGGGAGGGACTGGGGACGAAGAGTCCAGACTGGTTATTCTTAACTAAAGTAGTCACCACAGTATCATAGCGCAAAGAATGTTCAAAAATTAAAACCAAATTTGAGGCATTTAACCACACCAGGCTGTAATCCGAGTATGACCAGAGCTCCGTGGGCTGTCCTTTCTGCTCGCTGGGGACTCCGCTCCGCCCAGACCTGCTGCAGCCCTCAGCCTTGTCAGTGCTTTTCGGTATCCAGACTTTCTACTGTATCTTAACTTTTTTTCTTTCTATTCCGTTTTGCATATGACACCTTCTGCATATCTTTTTCCTCTCTACCCCAAAAAATATATTGAAAAAAATAATGCAATTGAAATAGAGACCTAGCAATTGTTAGGTTATAAATGTTTGTGTTTTTTGCAGGCATATATGGTGCAGGTTGTCTCATCACGGAAGGATGTCGTGGAGAGGGAGGCATTCTCATTAACAGTCAGGGCGAAAGGTTTATGGAGCGATATGCCCCCGTCGCGAAGGACCTGGCATCCAGAGACGTGGTGTCTCGGTCCATGACTCTGGAGATCCGCGAAGGAAGGTCCGTGTGCTCATCAGCAGCGTTGTCTGAGCAGGCACACGGGCACGCGCACACTCTCCTTCCCTCCATTTCCTCTTGGTGACTTCGTGTCTGTTTCAGCATCTGGGCCGGGGCTGCTTCTGAGCCTCAGCACTGCCCACCCTCACCCTCGTGTGCAGACACATATGCACAGCCACCTCTCTCAGCTGCTGGCTGCCATCTGTCAGTCTGTGATATTTTCCTGAAGACCCACATTTTGAAAATTTTAGCCAGTTTCTTTCGCAAATCTGTGGAACATAATTTCTCTGAGTACATGTGAGTATGTAATAGATTATGGGAGAGAGAGGGAGACACACACACCCAACCTGAGGTCGGCATATGAGCTTGGGTGTTGTGTCTCATACCCACAGATGTTTGTCAGCAGCCTTCAAAGTGTATGAGTTATTTAGCTTTCAGTAAAACAATCTGCAGCTCTTTCATTGCCTGACCCTGTTCCTTAATGTAATGACACTTGCTAAGTATCTGCTGGTATAGCCTTCAGAGGTTTCACATTTTTATATTTAAAAAAAGACGTCAAATGGTTTTTGAGCATGGTGGCCGTCCATATCCATGGGTTCCACATGTGTGGTTTCAACCAACTGTGTGTTGAAAATACAATTGTATCCTTACTGAACATGCAGACTTTTTCCTTGTCATTGTTCCCTAAACAACACAGCATGATGACTGTTTACATAGCATTTACATTGCATTAGGTACTATGAGTAATCCTGGAGTTGTCGTAAAACTGAAATGTACAACTTTAAATGAGGGATGATTTAAAGTCTAGAGGAGGATGTGCATAGGTTACATGCAGATACTCTCCCATTTTATATTGGGGACTTGAACATCCACAGATTTTGGTGTCTGTGGGGGTCCTGGAGCCAGTCTGCCATGAATACACAGGGACGACTATTTGGTATAGAGGCCTTTCTGGGGCAATTACCAAGGACAGCCGCAGCAGGCTGTGATCCCCAAGACAAGTGTGAGTTCAGTGAGGGCAGAGTTTTTGTTCTGGTTCTCAGCTGTGTCCCACCACCTAGGATTGTCCCTGGTACAGAGTAGACATTTAGAAAAGATTTGATGAGAGGGTGGCCATACATGAGGGGAAATTTTCCTTAATATCAAAACATGTGAAAACTCAACACTTCCATGATGATGTAGTCTCAGGTTTCCTACCATTACTGTTCTCTGCCTTACGTGGTGATGTTCTGTCTTACCAGAGGCTGTGGCCCTGAGAAAGATCACGTCTACCTGCAGCTGCACCACCTGCCTCCAGAGCAGCTGGCCATGCGCCTGCCCGGTATTTCAGAAACAGCCATGATCTTTGCTGGCGTGGACGTCACAAAGGAGCCGATTCCTGTCCTCCCCACAGTGCACTATAACATGGGTGGCATTCCCACCAACTACAAGGGGCAGGTGATGGTGCCTGGTCCTCTCCCACAGCTGGAAAGAAGGCCGGGACAGCGGGTCCCACCTTGCAGTTGTCTCTTTAGATCTTAGAGGAAAAGACAGATTTTCTTCAAGAAAGTGCTTGTTGTTTTATAGATTGCACTTTACATTCACCAGAGGATGGAGGGAGGTTAATAATTTCTTCCTCCTTAGTAGGTTGTCATGGATACATCATTTGCAGCTTTCTCCATTTTATAATCACTTTCCTTTATGATGTGTTATTTATAATGATCTTGTACATCGAGGGATCTTTATAATTCATACTTTTGAGTGGTTTGCAGTTCACACAGAGCTTATTAGTGGCTTAGGCTCTTTGTCGGGTGAGGTGGGTGGAAGCTGTTACTCTCCCTGTGTAGATGAATAGACGAACAGGGAGTAGAAGAGTCTGAAACATCGGTCTCCGTTGCTGATGTTCCTCCACCTAATGTGCTCTCGAGTCTGAGCCAGATCGCAGGCAGGTGAGGTCCTTGGGGACATAGGACACGGAGGACAGTCACAGTCACAGATGCTGCCATTGGAGGTCCTCTGACCTGCTTGTAACAGCAGGTGCTCAGAGGCAGAGGGGAAACTGGGGGATACATTCGGAAGTTTCCCTCTGAAGAAGAGTAGCTGTGGTCCTTACTTCCCTCTCTTTTTATTTATTTTTTTCGGAGATGGAGTCTCACTCTGTCGCCCGGGCTGAAATGCAGTGACGCGATCTCGGCTCACTGCAACCTCCGCCTCCAAGTTCAAGTGATTCTTCCACCTCAGCCTCCTGGGTAGCTGGGGTTACAGGCACTCACCATCATGCTCGGCTAATTTTTGTACTTTTGGTAGAGACAGGGTTTTGCCATATTAGCCAGGCTGGTCTTGAACCCCTGATCTCAGGTGATCCACCCACGTCAGCCTTCCAAAGTGTTGGATTACAGGCGTGAGCCACTGCGCCTGGCCTGCTTCACCTTCTTTCTCTGACCTGCAGCACAGACACCCTGTTGGGGGAGGTGGGCTTGTGGAGGCATGGGCACGTTGACATTTCACCTGAAATCTTCTTTTCCACAGGTCCTGAGGCACGTGAATGGCCAGGATCAGATTGTGCCCGGCCTGTATGCCTGTGGGGAGGCCGCCTGCGCCTCAGTCCATGGTGCCAACCGTCTCGGGGCAAACTCGCTCTTGGACCTGGTTGTCTTTGGCCGGGCCTGTGCCCTGAGCATCGAAGAGTCATGCAGGCCTGGTGAGTGTTTCCTTCAGAAGCCAGACTATTTGAGAAGGCCAGAGGTTACATGGTCTTTTTTTTTTTTTTTTTTTTTTTTGAGACAAGGTCAGCCCAGGCTGGAGTGCAGTGGCACAGTCATGGCAGCCTCAGCCTCCTGAGCTCCAGCAGTCCTTAACACCTCAGCCTTCAGAGTCCCAAGTAGCTGGGACTACAGGTGTGCACCACCACACCTGGCTATTTTTTTTTTTTAATTTTTTTTTGTAGAGACAGGGTCTCACAATGTTGCCCAGGCTGATCTGAAACTCCTAGACTGAAACAGTCCTTCTGCCCCAGCTTCCCAAAGTGTTGGGATTACAGGCATGAGCCACTGCACCCAGCCAGGTTACAAAGCCTTGATTTCTTCCTAGAAATTTGCTTAGTGATCATATAGAGGTAATCTGGTTTTTTTCCCCTGTAAGTGATTATACTGAGAAATCTAGAGATTATATGATGGTAATGTTGACACCAGATAGAGGCTGGTTGGGGATCTTAACTATTAAGGTGTCATTTTGGGGGTTACATTTTTTAAAAATTATTTTGTAGTCATTGTGTTCTGCTTAGAAAAAGCACTATTAGGAAGTTGTTATTTTTAGAGGAATTGCATTGCATATTACTTGCCTGATAAAAAAGCACTTGTTTGCAATGAAATATTTTAAATAGTTGTCATGAATGAATATGTAACCTCTCGGTACTTAGAAAAATAATTTAGGCCCTTCTAAAAACAAAGTGCAACTAATCTCTCTTAGAGGAGAAGGGATGACTTAAAGCGAACAGGATTCCCACCCTCCAGTGAAAGTGCATTTCACTTGGTGGTTTTCTTTTCATGATAGCATAGAATAGTGTGCAGGAGAAGAAATACCATGTGCTAGAGCGTGAGTCTTACATGCACTAAAAACTGGACACTTAGCATTGCTCCCACTTCAGAGATCTTCACGGTGGTCATTCAGCCTTGTTTGCTCAGAACAGTGTGAGGTGGAGGAGGCACTGGGAGAACTGGTGCTTTTTGTATGGATTCAAGTGAAATAAAAACGAGCCCTGTCGTAACTTATAAAAACATGCCCCCTTTTATATCTGTGGCTAAAAAGGTACAGGTGGTGTTAAAAGGGTAGCTTACATTTCGCACACTCATTCTCTGTGGACTTGACCCCAGCTCAGGAGGCTGACACATGCAGAGGGGGCGTCTTATCCCAGGTCGTTGACCCCAGCTCAGGAGGCTGGCACATGCAGAGGGGGCGTCTTATCCCAGGTCGTTGCTGATGGTTGGCAAAGGCAGAGTTCAGGTCCGTCTTTCCTAACTCCACAGGTAGTGCTTGTCTCACTCCATAGCCCTGCACTTTGTAGCACTGAGGACTGATACCACTTCTCTCAGAGCAGTATAGAAATTTTGAGCTTCTCTTTCTTTGAAAATGCAAAAAAGAACATTTTATAAGAATATCCTGTACTTTGCATCTGAGAAACTGCTCATGCATGCAGCATCTCACACAGAATGCTGTGGAGTCAGACTCGAAAGGCTGCACACCAGTGGCTCTGTTGATGCAACATTCTGGAAAAGGCACATCTAGGGAAGAAGAGGGGTTGGGGGTTGCCAGAGGCTGTTTCCTGATCGTGCTGATACTTAATACACAGCTCCGTGTGTCAACGTTTGAAAAATACTACACTAAAAATGGGGAGGTTTTTTTTTTTACTCTATCTTAATTATGCTTTAATTTTTAAAAATGGAAAGGAAAGAAAAAGTGTTTGTAGCATGACTACTTCTCCCCTACTCCCTCCAAAAAAAAATACATATATATGTTTTTAGAGATAGTCTCCCTCTGTCACCCAGGCTGGAGTGCAGTGGTATGATCAGGTGCACACCACCACACCTGGCTAATTTTTAAATATTTTTTGTAGGGACAGGGTCTCCCTGTGTTACCCAGGATGGTCTTGAACTCCTCCTGGCCTCAGGTGATGAACCTGCCTCGGCTTCCCAGAGGGCTAGGGTTACATGCATAAGCCACTGCACGTGGGCAGGATGTGTTGCTCTTGTGTTTCTAAGATGTCTTTAAAAAGTTTTAAAGTTTTTTGTATAACATTATGCATATTTTCTTCAACAGTTAGTACATGCAGGAGGTAGGAGGTATGAAATGCAGGTCATGCCCTGCCCACACCCTCTCCAAGGGACCAGGGCGGGGGCCTCCTGAGAGTCTGCTCACACTCTTCTAGGGTTGCTGGTGTTTCTTTTCCTTGTGTTTATTGCTTTAAAAATTGATCATTAAGTAAAATTGATTTTTTTCTTTTGGTGCACAGTTCTGTAATTTACTTTTTGGTTTTTTTTTTTGTTTTTCTTTTTTTTTTTTTGAGACAGTGCCTCCTCCACCTGTCACCCAGCCTGGAGTGCAATGGTGTGATCAGGAGTTTGAGACCAGCCTGGCCAACATGGTGAAGCCCCGTCTCTACTAAAAATAAAAACATTAGCCAGGCACGATGAAACACTCCTGTCGTCCCAGCTATTTGGGAGGCTGAGGCAGGAGGATCACTTGAACTAGGAGGTGGAGGCTGCAGTGAGCCGAGATGGTGCCACTGCACTCCAGACTGGGATACAGAGAAATTCCATCTAAAAAAACACAGTTGCAAATCTTGAAGTCTAGGTGAGAGCACACACAAGAGTTTGAATCAGCAAGTGACTTTCAAGCACACAGCGGCCACCTTCCTCCCCCTGATGTGAAGGACAGTGGGATGGCCAGCCCCTCAGGACCACCATCTGGAGGTGTCTTTTTTTCCCTTAGTGGAGTATATAACTTTGTATAAATTTAATTTTTTTTTAAAGGCAGAATCTTGCTCTGTTGCCCAGGCTTGGAGTGCAGTGGTGTAGTCTCGGCTCACTGCAACCTCCACCAACCGGGTTCAAGCAGTTCTCATGCCTCAGCCTCCCGAGTAGCTGGGTTTACAGGCACACACCACACCTAATTTTTGTATTTTTAGTAGAAACAAGGTTTTGCCATGTTGGTCAGGTTGGTCTCGAACTCCTGACCTCAAGTGATCCACCCACCTCAGCCTCGTAAAGTGGTGGGATTACAGGTGCGACCCACTGTGCCTCGGCTATATTTAATTTTTTAATTTTAGAGGTGATGTCTAGTTTGTTCACTCCAAGATCTCTTAATAGATTTCTACTGTGTGTCAACAATTTTGCCTTTCTGTATGTTCTTTAAAATTGGCCCCAGCTCAACAGGTGGCCTCAGTTGTGGGGTAGGCTGGTGGGTGTTAGCTCAGGAGCTGCCTGCAGTTTCCAGGCACCTTGAGCCGCTGTGCTGTGTATTTGTGTGTCATTCTAAATCCATTTGGTTTTTTAAAGTGGTTTTCAAAAGTTAAATTCTAGCTTTTTTTTTTTTTAATTTTTATATTTTTTAGGAGATAAAGTCCCTCCAATTAAACCAAATGCTGGGGAAGAATCTGTCATGAATCTTGACAAATTGAGATTTGCTGATGGAAGCATAAGGACATCAGAACTGCGACTCAGCATGCAGAAGGTAAGAGCCTGGACTCCCTCTGGAGCAAACAGGCTGGCTGCGTGCCTGGCCCTGCACTGGTGGGTTTTTTGTTTGTTTTTATTTTAATAGATTTAGGGGGATACAGGTGCAGTTTTGTGTGGATATACTGTGATGGAGTGTGGGCTTTGCTTTTTATTTATTTATTTATTTTTCGAGACAGAGTTTCATTCTTGTTGCCCAGGCCGGAGTGTGATGACGCAATCTCAGCTCACTGCAACCTCCACCTCCTGGGTTCAAGTGATTCTGCCTCGGCTTCCCAAGTAGCTGGGATTACAGGCATCTGCCAGCATGCCCAGCTAATTTTTTGTATTTTTAGTAGAGACTGGGTTTCACCCTGTTGGCTAACTGGTCTCAAACTCCTGACTTCAAGTGATCCGCCTGCCTTGGCTTCCCAAAGTGCTGGGATTACAGGCGTGGGCCACTGTGCCCCACTGAGTCTGGGCTTTTCATGTATCCGTCACCCGAGTGGTGTATGTTGTGCCCAGTAGGTAATTGCTCGTCCCCACCCCTCTTGCTTTTTGGAGCCCCCGGTCTCTATTAGTCTACCCTGTATGTCCATGTATACTCACTGTTCAGCTCTCACTTCCAAGTCAGAATGTGTGACAGTTGACCTGAGTTATTTCACTTAGGATAATGGCCTCCCGTTCCATCTAGGTGGCTGTGAAAGACACGATCTAGTTCTTTTTTATGGCTGAGTAGTATTCTATGGTGCATATGTGCCCGTCATCCATTAATGGGCACCTAGGTGGATTCCATGACTTTGCTGTTGTGATTAGTGCTGTGATGAACATACCGGGCTGTACCAGTATCTGGAGGAAAACAGCAGTAGGACATACTCCTCACTGTGTCAAGAATATGAAAGAAATCCCAGCACTTTGGGAGCCTGAGGCAGGCGGATCATGAGGTCAGGAGTTTGAGACCAGCCTGACCAACATGATGAAACCCCCTCGCTACTAAAAATACAAAAATTAGCCGGGCGTGGTGGTGGGCACCTGTAATCCCAGCTACTCAGGAGGCCAAAGCAGGAGAATCGCTTGAACTCAAAAGGTGGAGGTTGCAGTGAGCTGAGATGGCGCCACTGCACTCCAGCCTGGGTGAGACAGCGAGACTCCTCAAAAAAATTTTAAAAAATTAAAAAAAAAAGAATATGAAAGAGTTCAGCATCCAGGACAGCCTTCTTTGGTTCACTCGCATGTGCCTGGGCATGGCCTCCGTGCTCTGACCATCACTGGCTGTCATGGATGAGTCACAGTGTGGAAGAGAGGGAGCCGCAGGACGCCGGAGAAGCTCAGTCCCCAGCAAGGCCCACAACACTGGTGCTTATATCTCAGGCCCAGATATTGATCATGTCATCACACCTGGCTTCCAGCAGCTTGGAAATGTCTTTAAGCTGGGCCTGTTGCTGCCCCTGAATATACTCAGAAGAGGGGGAGAGTGGGCAGTGGGTGGAAACTGATCTCTGCAGCCTGTGCTGCTGGGAGTCAGCCTACCACATCAGGTCTGTCCAGTAGGACCATCTGTGATGACGGAAATGTTCCGAGTCTTTGCCGTCCAGTATGGCAGCCATTAGCCACAGGGTGCTATGGAGAACTTGGTATATAGTCAGTCTAAGAAACTGAGTTCCTCTAATAACAAGGATTCTTGTCCATGAATGAGATCTCTTGTTTACTATTGGCAAGAATTTCTGCATATTTTCTAAAAAGTCCATGCTTTTGTCCTATTCCAAAGGCGTTTGTTGTTGCAGACACGCAGACACGAGCAAGGGTTCCTGCTGACATTCTCAGAGGCCTGTGCACTTCATTCTTCAAGTGAGGCTGGGCTTGAGAGAGGCTTTGTGGAAAGCTGAGAACAGCATGACTGAGGCACAGAAGGCTGAGGGTGCCCTGCAGGACTTCTGTAGGGTCGGAGGCCAGCTAGGAAGGAAGGAATCATTGCACTAGAGAACGGGAAGGTGCCTTAGGATATAGAAATGGCAAATTCATGAGATATTTTGAAGTGAGAATACTAGAAGCATTCCCACCAAACACGGTGTGTCTGTGTGCCAGCCTTCGTGAGATGCTGGAGTCAGCACTGAGCAAACAGACGTTCCCGTGCTCGTGGAAAGTGCATTTCATTGGAGGGGTTTTTGTGGTGACTCTGGCTGTTAATCCTAAGAATTAAAAACATGAAGTAAATGTTGAAAAGGAATAGACATAATTGCCGTTATTTACAGATACAATTTCCAAAAAGTTCCCAGAGAATAAACTGAAAAACTAATAGAAACAAAATAAGGATGTAGTCAGGTGTCTGGATGAGAGATTTGTAGCTAAACATCAGTAGCTTTTCAGTGTGCCAACAGAAATCCTCTCAGACGTCAGTAAATATCTCATTCACCTTTCAAACAAAAAACAAAAAATGCCTTGAATAACTATAACCAGAAATACGTAAAACAGATGTGAAAGTATCCTGATAAAGGATGTGAAAGAATATGATACTACATTCTAAGATGCAATTTTTTCATTTGTTCTTCCTGAAAAACCATTAGGTTGATGTGCATCACAGTGTTACAATTACGTATCAGTCTAAGGAAAATCAGATGAAATGTTCAAATTAAACCATGAAGGTGCATTGGCAGAGGAAGAGACAATTAGGGTCAGTGGAGCAAAGCAGAGTTAGAGGGAGAAGTGAGGAGGAGGAGGGATCGGGGAAGTGATGCCTGTCCGTCCCACAGGAAGCAAATGTTGACACCCAGTTCCCAGCATACCTACAAAAAACTTCAGGTCTGCCTCATAGCACATTCCTCATCACCGTAAGACTGTGACAGACCCCAGTGTAAGAGGAGCTTTTGCAAAACAGGCAGAAGACAGTAGCTAGATGGGCCGAGGGTCCCAGCCACCCATGCCCCTCCCTCTCCTTGAAGACCTTTGGCTTCTACACCACCATCATCAGCACTCTGCTCAGCTCCTAGTGTGTACCACCACACGTTCACCACCAGACCCCATGTCAGGAGTCCCGTCTGGTCCGCTGTCCACCGGTGGTGTGGGGAGGGAGTGCTGCCTGGCTGGCCGCAGAGCCAAATGGAACATGGCACCTCACAGGCAGTCTGTGGCTGTGTTCCGCTGGAAAGCGTGTGTGTGATTCAAAAATGTATATGTAATAGAAACATTTTTGGAAGCATTAGAGCTTCATTTTTAAGTTCAGAGTAATGAACTCATAGTCTGAATTTCCTCATTTTTCTGTTGAATATACATAACTTTTAAATAAAATGAAATGCAAAACAACAGTTCTAAAAGTTAAGCAGTTCTTGGTATGGCTTCTATGGATTAAAAGTTTACAAATGATATTTTGTGCCACAGTCAATGCAAAATCATGCTGCCGTGTTCCGTGTGGGAAGTGTGCTGCAAGAAGGTTGTGAGAAAATCAGCAAGCTCTACGGAGACCTGAAGCACCTGAAGACGTTTGACAGGGGTGAGCAGACGCAGGCTCCGCGCACACGACTGGGCCCTGCCTTTTGCAGGGTGGGCTGGTGTCTATTTGGTCAGTGCTGACTTAGCTCCATGCTTGCTGTCTGGATGGGTCCTGGCCCACAGTTATAAAGCCACCACCAGGAAAGGCTCTGTGGACCAGCAGGTACGGGCTGACAGCTTGGAGGGCCCATGTGACTGCCCCTGATGGATTCTCATGTGTCCCCAGGAATGGTCTGGAACACGGACCTGGTGGAGACCCTGGAGCTGCAGAACCTGATGCTGTGTGCGCTGCAGACCATCTACGGAGCAGAGGCGCGGAAGGAGTCACGGGGCGCGCACGCCAGAGAAGACTACAAGGTGCGCCTTCTGGCCACACCCACCTGCACCCGCCATTTTCTGCCACCTGGTGGGACTCAATCCTACTCCTGCATTTTCTCTGCATTTCATTCCGTTTCCCCAAAAGTAAATCCAAAAAGTGCCTTTTCCCCCGGTAACATTCATCCCTGGGTTCTCACTGTCTTCTGCAACTCTGACCTTTGCTTTGCCTTGGGTCAGCGTCCACTGATGCCAGCAGTGGCATCTCCAAGCCAAGGTGCTTTGCAGTTGGAGGGCTAAGGTAAGCAGTGCAGCCAGAGTAGCATGGCTAGAAAATGCAAGTTTATCAAAGAATGAGTCAGTCATCGGTTTAGACCTGCCCAGGGGTCCGGGAAAGGTCTTATAGATCCTGCGCTTTGGTGACCTGCCCTGGGGTCCGGGAAAGGTCTTATAGATCCTGCGCTTTGGTGACCTGCCCTGGGGTCCGGGAAAGGTCTTATAGATCCTGCGC
>CAUYQU010039230.1:0-45618 GCA_963574635.1 Cheracebus regulus | reverse complement strand
AGACTCACCGTTTTTTTTTTTTAATGTCTAGCTCACTTTACTAGCTGTGAGCTCCATGGGGACAGGGATCTTCATATTTTGTTGTTGTTGTTTTATTTA
The DNA here is from genome assembly GCA_963574635.1 of Cheracebus regulus. Classification (NCBI taxonomy): domain Eukaryota; kingdom Metazoa; phylum Chordata; class Mammalia; order Primates; family Pitheciidae; genus Cheracebus; species Cheracebus regulus. The sequence goes on along the minus strand of CAUYQU010039230.1, from coordinate 45,519 downwards.
GTTTTGTTATTAATTTAAAAAGTTTTTTTTACAGATGGGGGGTCTCACTATGTTGGCCAGGCTGGTCTCGAACTCCTGACCTCAGGTGATCCACCCACCTCAGCCTCCCAAAGTGCTGGGATTACAGGCTTCAGCCACCGTGCCTGGCCTTCTTCTAAGTGCTTTCTGTGCACAAGCTCAGTTAATCCTCGTAGTATTCACATGAAGAAGGCTCTACTATCACCACCTATGTCTTAAAAATAGGGAAGCTATAGAGAGCCTCAGCTGCTTGCATCACCAAGTAAGAAGATCTGGGATTTTTTTGTTTGTTTGTTTTTGGGCAGGATCTCATTCTGTTGTCCAGGCTGGAGTGCAGTGGCAGGAACTTGGCTCACTGCAGCCTCAACCTCCTGGGCTCAAATGATCCTCCCACCTCAGCCTCTTGAGTAGCTGGGACTACAGGTGCATGCACCATGCCAAGCTAATTTAGGTCTCACTATGTTACCCAGGCTGGTCTTGACCTTCTGGGCTGAAGCGATCCTCCCACCTTGGCCTCCCAAAGTATTTGGATTATAGGTGTGAGCCACTGTGCCTGGCCAGATCTGGGATTTGAAGCACTGTCGTCTAACTTTACGTTTAACCATTTCCCTATAGTTTTCTCTCCAGGGGTAGGCTGATTTGAGGACGATTTAGAGTTGACTTGAAAGCATGCAGTGATTGACCGCATTTGGGAGTCATGAGGGTAGAAGACATTCAGGAGGATGACTGAGTGGGTGATGTTGCCTTTGGGAGGAAAACAGGGAAGATTTGGGGTTTTTCTTGGTGGAGGGACATGGAAATGAGTTTAGTTTTAGGCATTGTTGAATTGGAGATGCCACCTGAAGATGTCCAGTAGAGTTACAGATGTAGGACTCAGGACCCAGGCCAGGACCGGCAGGTATGGATTACACTGTCACTATGAATGTAATCGAAGCCAAGAAGTGGATGAAATTGGCTGGGTATGGTATTTGGGGTGATCAGGGAAGAGAACACCAAGGGACACCATTAAGGAACAGATATAAGAAAATTAACTTGAAAAGAGGCTGACAGAATGTGGCTGGAGAAGTTTGAGAAAATCAGAGGAATGCAGAGTCACAGAAATCAGTAAGAGAATGTTTTCAAGAAGAGGATGACTGCTCCCGGCTCTTGGGGAGGCTGAGGTGGGAAGATTGCTTGAGCCCAAGAGATAGAGGCTGCAATGAGCTGTGTTCATGCCACTGTACTCCAGCCTGGGTAACGAGTGAGACTCTATCTCTAAATAAAGAGCGAGAGGACGGCTGAACAGGCTCAAGTGCTGTCAGCAGGTGAGGACTGACACACTCACCATAGACCACAGTGAGGTCCCAGGTGAGAGCAACTGCAACTGACCAGCGGCACCCTCCAGACTGTGCTGGGAAATGGAGATGATGAGCACGGATAACTCCAGAGGGAGAAGTGAGGTGGCTGTGGAAGAGAACCGTGGGGAACACAGGGCTGCGGAAGTGTGTTTGATTTTTAAAATAGGAACCATCTGTGTGCACTGACTCAAGTCTGAAGATAAGCAAGTGCTTCAGAAGCGAAAGATGAAGCAGAGAGAGGGACAAAGCAAGGCAAGAGATTTTGGGCAGGGATGGAATTCAGAGCGCCAGTGAAGGACTGCCCTCAGACTGCAAGGGGAGGCGTGGTCCTTGTGAGGGTGGATGCAGATATGTACGTAGGCTTGGTGGGGGATTCTGAGTGTTTTCCCATCAGAGGACTTCATTTTAGTAGGATTGAGTGAAAAGGGGAGATGGAGTGGGGCTGGAAGTTTGAGGAGAGTAGACAAATTTCTGAAATAATTAGAGTGGAAACCCTGAGAAAGAGCGGACAGGGAAAGATTCACAGATTGCTGGCAGCATCGAGGGCCCAGTCAAGTCAGGCACTTATGAATTTCTAGTGGAACCAATCTCTGAGGTTGTTTGATATTCTCAAGCAGAGCCCAGCAGCCCGGGTGTACAAAGAGATCAGAGACCTTGGCTGGATCTGAGTTGAGGCGTTGCCAGGTGGCTGGGAGGATGGACAATGAAAACAATGAAGCAGGAATGAGTTGAGGGTCTACAAGAGACTGAGTGAAGGGTAGGACACGGACTCTCAGCTAGACGGAGTAAATGGGGAGTGGGGAGGATATTGTCCCACCTCTCTCCCTGATTCTGTTACTTTGGGTAAACTGCTATACCTTTGGGCTTCAGTTTTTTCCCCACTTATAAGTGAAGGTGTTGTCTACATGATGGCTACTATCCTGTCCAGTTTTCAAATTCTGTGGTTCTATTTTGCCAGTGTGTAAGCGCTCTCTGACCATGAGTGATAGACATCGCCAACTCCTTCTAATTGGGCCAAACAATCCCCATTATGCTGGAGAAGCGAATTCCACTGATGCTTCCAGATCATGGGTACAACTCTTTCATTTTCTTATAAAAATATGAAAATATTCAGTACTTTTCCCATAAACCAAGAATAAACATCCCATTGATACTAGTAATCCAACCCTGCTGTAAACTTCAAGTTTGAATCTTTACTTGATTCAACTAAACTCAACTTAAAGACATAGTCATTGAGTGTGTACTTTGCATAAATTACTGTGACAGCAGTTGTAGGGGATACAAAGACAAGAAAGCGACGATCCTTGCTGGGTTGTAGTCTTAACAGGAAGGGCAAGACTGCTACAGAAATAAGTATGTTGGGGGAAAACATCTAAGTATTCAACCCAGGTAAGAAAGAACAATTTCTCTCTCTATTTATTTAACAACTTAATATCTGTTTTGAGTCCTACTTTTTACCAGGTTGGAATAAGCTCAGTTGGAGTCCTTGCCATTTTTTGCGTTATGACTAATTCTAGGGGCTTACATAATCTGAAGCCATCAGGAGGGGGTACTTTTTGGTCCTCAATGTCATCTGTCAGCATGATCTGCTGAGACATCACTGCCCCTGTGGTTCTGTATTATCTGTTCGTGCAGGCAGCCATGGGGACACACTCATTCCCTCTGCAAGGTCTCTTCACCTACCTTTTGATTCTCTCTGCTACTTCTAGGCCTTTCTGGGTTACATGTTCCCAGTGTGTCTCTTTGCAGTATGCGTAAACACAGCCCTCATCAGTTTTCCTTATGGAGTCTTGCCATCTCCCTAAGGTTCTACCAGGGGCACAGGAGAAGATGCTGCTTCTCTCAAGGACCAATGAGCATTTCACTCTCTGAATCTGTTTCCATCTTTCCTTCTTACTTCTAACTCTGAGAATCCTCTGGTCCAGGAAGATTGGGCAGGTGAGATAGAGAATCTTACTATTTCAAATGATGTTTGCTTCCAAATCGGTTGTCTATGCTGTGAGCTATTTCTGTTGCTAGGAAACTTCTTTTCTGTCTTTTCTGCTCTCTTACGTCCCTCTAAGGCGATGAGCACAAAGGGGACCAGCTGCCTGAAAGTAGAGGAAAGCAAGGAGAAGGAAGTAATGGGTAAAATCATGGAAGTGATTCCACACAAGGCAGAAATAGGGTGTGTTATGAGATGAATACCCATCATACTCTGGGGCTTCAAAGTATATTAATAGGGCTCTTTGGTTGTACATGAAAGAAATAAATACTAGTTAACTCAAGTCAGAAAACAATAATGGGTTCGTTGAAAGCTTTCTGGGTAACTCACTGAGTAGAAAAAAAGCTTAACAGATGCTTTGAGAATGACAGGAACTAGGCAGCACTGAGGATTGCAGCAAGAGCTCAAGAGCCATCAGGGGTGCCATGATCAAATGGCTCAGTTACAACCACCTTCTGTCTGGTGTGTTTCCACTCAGGAGCAAATCCCCAGAAGACTGGATATGATTGGCTAAGCTTGTTCACACTTGTGGCCAGGGGTTCTTTACCTGGAAGCTTCCCCAGACCTATAGTGGAGAGAATTCGTACTCCCAAGGCAGGGGAAGGCAACGGAATGTGGGGATGCAGGATGAACAAAGCAACTGATGACCTGCTCAAAAGCCATGGGAGAGAAAGTCCCACCAGAAAGCAGGACAGCTTAGAGGACAGGGCATTTGTCAAGGACTTTGAAGGATAGGAAGGGTTCTGATGAACAGAGATATGAGATGGAGATAGGAAGGGAATGCATATTCCAAGCAGATAAATTTGGTAGGGTTGAAAAATGTTAATTTGGAGTCATATTAAGAAATCTGAGAAGGCCAGGTGTAATGGCTCATTCCTGTAATCCCAGGACTTTGGGAGGTCGAGGCGGGTTGATCACCTGAGGTCAAGAGTTCAAGACCAGCCTGGCCAACATGGTGAAATCCCATCTCTACTAAAAATACAAAAATTAGCTGGGCATGATGGCAGGTGTCTGTAATCCCAGCTACTTGGGAGACTGGGGTGGAAGAATCACTTGAACCCAGGAAGCGGAAGTTGTAGTGAGCCAGGATTGCACCACTCCACTCCAGCCTGAGCAACAGAGTGAGACTCCATCTCAAAAAAAAAAAAAAAAAAAAAAAAAATCTGAATGAGGAATTGTTATGGGCCAAATTCTGTCTCTCTGCCCCTCCCAGTGCCCCACCCACCAAATTCATGTGCTAAAGTTGTAGCTCCCAATTCTGCAGAATGAGACTGCACTGGGAGGTGGGGTCTTTAAGGAGGAAATTAAGTTAAAATGAGGTCGTTAAGGTAGGCTATAATTCCATGTGACTGGTATCTTTTTAAGAAGAGGAAATTGGGACACAGACAGATACAGAGGGAAGGCCGTGAAAACACACAGGGAGAAGACAGTCATCTGCAAGCCAAGGATGGAGGCCACAGAAGAAACCAGCCTTGCAGACCCCTTGGCCTTAGCCTCCAGAAATGTGAGAAAATCCATTTCTGTTGTTTAAGTCACCCAGTCTTTGGTACTTTGTTATGGCTGCCCCAGCAAATGAAGACAGGCATTTTTTCTTATTTTGGATGCAATGGATATCCATAGAAACTTTTTAAAAGGGGGGATTAGGTCACTAGACTTACAATTTAGGAAAATGGGTCTAACAGTGGTCTCAGGGGTGGGTAGAGTCTGGAGGTGGGAGACCAGTTAGTAGACTACTGCAGAAGTCTTTAGAAAGGTATATGAGCCTGTTAGCTTGGATAGTAGGAATGAGATTGAGAAGAGACTAGGAGTGCGGCAATGATTATAGAAATGGAATTTCAAGGCTTGGTTGCAAATTGAATATTGGAGGAAAGGAGAGGAGAGAGTTAAAGACTTCTTAGATTTTTATAACCTGTTAACTGGATATGGTTTGGCTGTGTCCCCACCCAAATCTCAACTTGAATTGTATCTTCCAGAATTCCCACTTGTTGTAGGAGGGACCCAGGGGAAGGTAAGTGAATCATGGGGGCCGGTAGTCTTTCCCATGCTATTTTCGTGATGGTGAATAAGTCTCATGAGATCTGATGAGTTTATCAGAGGTTTCTGTTTTTGCTTCTTCCTCATTTTTTCTCTTCCTGCGGCCATGTAAGAAGTGCCTTTTGCCTCCCACCATGATTCTGAGGCCTCCCCAGTCATGTGGAACTGTAAATCTCATTAAGCCTCTTTTTCTTCCCAGTCTTGGGTATGTCTTTAGCAGCAGCATGAAAGGGACTAATACACGGGGAGAATGGGGTAATAAAAGAAGGCACCCTTTTTATTGCATTTTAGGTTTTGGGGTACATGTGAAGAACATGCAAGATTGTTGCATAGGTGCACATATGGCAGTGTGATTTGCTGCCTTCCTCCCCATCACCTCTATCTGGCATTTCTCCCCATGCCGTCTCTTTTTTGCTGTTTGTTTTGAATTTCTGAGACAGGGGCCCGCTCTGTCGCCCAGGCTGGAGTGCAGTGGCGTAGTCACAGCTCACTGCAGCTGTGACTTCCTGGGCTCAAGCGATCTTCCTGCCTCAGCCTCCTGAGCGGCTGGGACGACAGATGCGCACCGCCACACCTGGCTCATTTTAAAATTTTCTGTAGAGACAAGGTGTCACTATGTTGCTCAGGCTGGTCTCAAACTCCTGGGCTTAAGCAATCCTCCTGCTTCAGCCTCACAGAATGCTGTGATTACCAGTGTGAACTACTGTGCCTGGCCGAGAGGGCTCTTTTGATGACTGACAAAAATGCAATTGAACTAGCTTATGGACAAATGGAATTGATTACTGGTCTAATTGTGAGGCCCAGGGTCATGCGTCTGGCTTTGGATGCTCCTGGTCCTGTGCATACGAGGGCTCCGGTTTGCTTTTCTTTGGGTACCTTCCCTCTGCAGCTTCCATGTGGCCAGGGAAGACGGCCGCAGCATCCTCTTTGCAGTTCATGATCTAAGACGACTCCCTCTCGTCTCCATATGCCAACTCCCACTTGGGGGAGGTGCTTACTCCTTGACCCTATCACTGGGGACAGGAAGATGGGGTACCACTGATGGTGAAGACTTGGTTCGTGTTCCCTCCCATTTAGGCCAAGTAGGAAATTTTGACTGACAGTCTGGTAGATCTCCAGTGAAAACAGAAATGCAGCACAGACAGAAACAGTTGCTATCCACCCCAGCAGGTTTGGATTTGGATATTTTATTAGGCTGGTGCAAAGGTAATTACTTTGAATGGCAAAAACTGCAATTACTTTTGCTCCAGCCTCGTACTTTTGGACATGCCAATATTGAGTAAAGGATGGAGTGCAGGGAAGAAATGGTGAGAGTTCACTGATAATGTGGATTTAGAGCTCCAGAGAGAGAAGTTACTCACAAAGAGACTGTGACTAAAGCCATGGCAGTGGATACATTTTCTGAAGAAGGAAATAGCTACGGGAAAGAGGTTTGAGGCTAGACTGAACATTAGGGAATTTCTATATTTGATAAAGAAAAAAGGAAGAAAATACAGAAGCAGTCAGGGAGGGGCAGGCCATCCAGAAAATGGAAATTTACGGAAGCCAAGGAAGGAGAAGGTTTCAAGAAGGACGGAATCAGCCGGGTGTGTTGGCTCACGTTTGTAATCCCAGCACTTTGGTAGGCCAAGGCGGGTGGATCATGAGGTCAGACCTTGTCCCTACTAAACATACAAAAATTAGCAGGTTGTGGTGGCGTGCACCTGTAGTCCCAGTGACTCGGGAGGCTGAGGCAGAAGAATTGCTTGAACCTGGGAGGCAGAGGTTGCAGTGAGCCGAAATCATGCCACTGGACTCCAGCCTGGGCCACAGCGAGACTGTGTCTCAAAGAAAAAAAAAAAGGAGTACAGAATGTTGGTAAATTTCAGAGGTGAGAACTGAGAAAAGACGGGATCATTAGGTACTTAGGAGATCACTGGTGACCTCCTCATGGCTTTGGGGACAAGGGTCAGTGTCATTAATAATGATTACATTTTTTAAAACCTACACTTTTAGGGGCATCATCAGCCATGAAGTTTACTTATGGGCAAGGTGAGATATTTGGATGCAGGCTCAGAATGTTTGACTTTATTGGTACTTTAATAAATAAATGATGGTGAACTCTTTTGTGTATCTGCAGTTGGCTTAGGAGGAAACTGAGGCCCAGAGAGGGACAATGACTTATACAAGTTCCCCATGGGGCCTGGTGGAAGACTAGGACGGTCAACAGCAGCCTGGAGTCTGCGTCAATATGCAATCCTAGCCCTGCATGCTGGGCGTCTGCCTGAGGTTTCCAGTGCACCGGAGGCACGCACTCAGCTGCCTAAGCGGGTGAGGAGGGTGACGACAGGAATTAACGAAGCAGGCAACCAGGGCCCTGGAGAGGCCATCCTCACTGAATGGGACCACTGTTCCTCAGCTCAGCTGATCTCTGCCACATGGGAATGGGGACCTAGAAGTGACCAGATGTGATTTTTCTAAGGGAAGTTGGGAATCGAAGTTGGGAATGTTTTTGAGAACTCCCTCACTCTTTCCATATTGGCAGCGAATATACAAACATAAAACCACTGTGTGAGTAAACAGGTTTGTGGGTTGGGCTGCCAGTTTATGACCTCAGCTCTGTATCTGGGGAATGGAGGTGGCGGAAAGAAGCCAGGATATGGAGAAGAGATAATATAGAGAGGCTCCACCTAAGGTTCAGCCTGGCCAGAGGCCTGGGTGTCAAAATTGCTCCTGAGGCCCTGAACATCTGAGCACCTCTAGTATGTCAGTACAGAGTGTGTGACTTTTAAAGCCATCAGTGGCCTGGATCTTAGTCTCCTCCTATCTTACATAAATCTGGAAAATTCTTTAGTGATTGCTATTTATTTCTTTTATTATATTATTATAATTATTTCCTTTATTCTTTCCTTCTATTTTGAGAACTTTGGTACTTGGAGTGAAAAATACTATGAATTCTGGATTGAAATAGCACAGAAGTTGAAATAAGGTTTTGTCAGTTTTGCAGATATGATTATTGCTACGACAGCATGTTCATTCAACTCTTTATTTTTGCCTATGTACAAGACAGTGTGTAAACCTTGCAAGGTGTAGGAAATGAGTCAGAACAACCTGTACCCATCTACCTGAGGCTTATAATTAGGAGCTGGAGAAAAAGGACCCACAGAAATAGCTATAATTATTCATTCCTGCAGCTTCTGACCATGATGTCTACCATGTGCACATTCATGAAGTTACAGTTTAGTGCAGAGAAAGACATGTATACAGATAATTTTGGGGTTATTGATGTGCTATAATATAATGATCAAGAAACTTGGAGGAGCAGAAGAGAAAGCACCTCATTCTGCTTGCATGAGCTGAATACTTTAGGCAGGGTTCACTGAGGAGGTAGGAAGTTTAAGATAAGTCTTTAGGATGACTAGGGATTTGCACAGCAGATGCAGGGTGGCCAGGGTTTCTAGGAAGAAGGCGCAGCACATAGAAACTCAGAGACATAAAGGAACATCGCACATTCAGGGTGTGATGGATGAGAAACCAAATGTGGGAAGTTCCTCAGGAGAGCGACAAGCCAAGCATTACATGATTCCCATTTACATTCCAGTCCTGTTGTTCCATATGAAATGAGTCAGGGCAGGTGGATGTTTTAGGCACATCCAGCATTCAGGTACTGGGGCATTTGCCTTATGTCCTCTATACCTGAGTATTTGATCTGTCTTCTACTGGAAAGAAACCATCCCTGTCATCCAGGCTTGGGGAAAGTACATCTACAAATTCCTTCAAAGTGTATTTCACTTCCCATATTTAAAGGCAGGAGATGGTTGGGCAGGCGTGGTAGCTCACACCTGTAATCCCAGCACTTTAGGAGGCCAAAGCAGGTGGGTCGTTTGAGCCCAGAAGTTTGAGACCTGCCTGGGCAACATGGCGAGACCTCGTCTCTACAGAAAATACAACAACTAGCAGAGTGTGCTGATGTGTGCTTACAGTCCCAGCTACTTGGAAGGCTGAGATGGGAGGATCACTTGAGCTCAGGAGGTCAAGGCTGCAGTGAGCCATGATTGCACCACAGCATTCCAGCCTGGATGACAGAGTGAGACCCTGTCTTAAAAAGAAATAAATAAATAAAGCCAGGAGACCAGATATTTTCACACGAATACTACTTACTACCATAATCCATAGGAAAAGTGTCTTATATTAGTATGGAGTTAGTAATTCTTTTTCATTAGACGGTAGGGTGTGTTTCAAATAGGAATTTTGGCCAGGCACTGTGGCTGACACCTGTAATCCCAGCATTTTGGGAGGCTGAGGCAGGCAGATCACCTGAGGTCAGGAGTTTGAGATCAGCCTGGCCAACATGGCGAAACCCCATCTCATCTAAAAATACAAAAATCCTCTGGGTGTGGTGGCGGGCACCTGTAATCTCACTACTCAGGAGGCTGAGGCAGGAGAATCGCTGGAACCCGGGGACGGAGGCTGCAGTGAGCCGAGATCGCACTACTGCACTCCAGCCTGGGCGACAGAGGGATTTAATGGAGAGATCCATTATCCACTTACATTGAATTTTGTCATCCCTGTGACTATTTATTGAATATTTGCAATACACCTAACTAGCTATATGAGTTTGATTTTAAATAAAAGAAAACACTTTTTACATTTGATTCCTAGAAATCAGTATTGCGGCCCTAATTCACAATGAAAAAGAAAACTACCAATTAAAGGAAAGGTATTATTTTCTTTTTTAGCAGAGCTGTGCAGGACAGTAACAACCCAAGGATAGAGTCTTGGCTTATACTCTGAGGTATCCCAGGTGGGGGCCTAGGGCCTCCCACAAGTGAAGAGCACATGCCTGAGGCCAGACCACATTCTTTTGCTTCATTTACATGTGTTAGTTCTCATGAACTATATCATAAATGTCTATAGGTTTTCAGCCAATTTTTGGTAAGGCACTCTGTGTTTCAGGGCATTTTATCTACAGAATTTGATGTAAACATTATCAGATATTTACACATTAAAAACAATTATATACAATACTAAGTAAAATGTATAATACATTGAATTAATTCACTATCGTGGTTTAGAAATATACTTGAACTGTTAGGAATGTGAGTTGTCAGCTGCCAATGACAGGATGACTAACTCATTGTGGTTTTAGCACTGAAAGTCCCACGTCCCAGGGCTCAAACCACAAGGTAATTCTGCCCATCAGAACTCAACAAGGGCCAGCTTGGGATCAGATCCACATGCTGAGCTGTTTCTTACACCAGCTGTTAGAACTCAGTGACTGGAGCAGAAGTTAACATAGCATACAGATTGCTTGGAAAGTGACTGATCCATGATTATGACAATTGATAAAATATTAAGGTCGTACCAATCACAGTTTGACCATGAGTAGTGAAGAATATGAGAAAGGCAGAAAAGGCAGGTAGGAAGGTATGCAAAAAAGACTGGAGGAGGAGCTTAGGAGGCTTGACTTGACAACTCTAGAGCTTCCTCTGGAAATACCAACTGTTCATGTATTTGTAAAAGACAAACAGAGCAGCCTGAAATAAAATGGTGAGATGGAAGTGTCTGATCTTCTGATGCCCCACCCTTCCTTACCCTCATTATCTCTCTCCACATCTATCTTAAGGGACAATTCCAGTTAAAAATCCTCATTCATGACATTTTAACCGTTTTTCCATCTTGTATACTATATTAGTCAGTTCTTGCACTGCTGTAAAAGCCGGAGCTTAGGTAATTTATAAAGAAAAGAGGTTTCATTGGCTCATCATTCTGCAGACTGTACAAGAAGCATAGTGGCTTCTGGGGAGGCCCCAGGAAACTTACAATCATGGCAGAAGGTGAAGGGGAAGCAGGCACATCTTACATAGCAGAAGCAGGAGCAAGAGAAAAAAGCCGGGCCAGGCGCGGTGGCTCATGCCTCTAATCCCAGCACTTTGGGAGGCCAAGGGACAGAGATCACTTTAAGTCAGGAGTTTGAGAACAATCTGGCCAACATGGTGAAACCCTGTCTCTACCAAAAATACAAAAATTAGCTGGGTATGGTGGCACATGCCTGTAGTCTCAGTTACTTGGGAGGCTGAGGCATGAGAACTGCTTGAACCCAGGAGGTGCAGGCTGCAGTGAGCCAAGATTGCACCACTGCACTTCAGCCTGGGCAACAGAGTGAGACTCTGTCTCAAAAAAAAAAAAAGAGAGAGAGAGAGAGAAAAGGGAGAAGTGCCACACACTTTTAACAACCAGATCGTGTAAGAACTTTATCGAGAGAACAGCGCTAGGGGAATGGTGCTAAGCCATTCATGAGAAACTGCCCCCATGATCCAATCACCTCTCGCCAGGCCCCAGCTTCAACATTGGGGATTACAATTCAATATGAGATTTGGGTGGGGACACAGATCCAAACCATGTCATGTACTATGTCCTTTAGTAAGTTTTTTTTTTTTTTTAGCCCTGAAAGTCATTTTAAAATAAAAAATAAAAAATTTCTAACATACAGATAAGTGGAGAGAATTTTATAATGAATGCTCATATGCCCACCATTTAGACTATAAGACTAACATTTTAATGTACCTGCCTGATTTATCCTATATCTTCCATCTCTCTATCCATCAATCCATCTTATTTTTTGGATGCATTTCAGAGTAAGTTGCTTCAGCCCTAAATATGTGACCACACATTCCATTAACTAGAGTTTAGTTTTTTGAGTGTTTCTTTTCTCTTGAGATAAAATTCATACACAATGAAATACACAGATCTTAAGTGTATTTTTCCATGAGTTTTGACAAATGTACCCAGGTGTATAACCCAAACCCATATCAAGATACAGGACACTATCATCACACCAGAAAGTTCTCCTCATGCCTCTTCCCAGTTAATCCCTATCAGGATCACCATCCTCCACCTACTCTAGACAATTACTGTTCTCTGATTGTTTTCCGCTACAGATTACCTTCATCTGTTCTAGAAGTTCACATAATTAGAACTGTAGAGTATGTACTCTTTGGGGTCTGATTTTCTTTGCTTAGCATAATGTCTATGAAATTCATCCATGTTCATGGGTATATCAGTAGGATATCTGGCCAGGATTCCATGGTATGCATGTATTATAATTTGTTCATTTTCCTTTTCGTGGGCATTTGGTCAGTTTACAGTTTTTAAATATTACATATGAAATTGCTGTCAGCCTAACTGTACAAATATTTTTGTGTATACTGTTTTCATTTCTCTGGGGTAAATACCTAAGGAGTGGACTCCACAGCATTATTTTAAATAGTTTAGTTTAGCAGAGGCTTACTAGAAGGTGGCATCATGCCTCTACCTCTCCATCTATCTTGTTTTTCTCCTTTTCTCTTATTCTATTTTCTTCCATTACCCTCTTTTTTTTTTTTTTTGAGATGGAGTCTTGCTGTGTTGCCCAGGTTGGAGTGCAGTAGTGTGATCTCAGCTCACTGCAACCTCCACCTCCCAGGTTCAAGTGATTCTCTGCCTCAGCCTCCTGAGTAGCCGGGATTATAGGTGCCCCCTACCACGCCCAGCTAATTTTTTTTGCATTTTTAGTACTGATGGGGTTTCACCATCTTGAACTCTTGACCTTGATCCACCCACCTTGGCCTCCAAGAGTGCTGGGATTACAGGCGTGAGCCACCGTGCCCGGCCTCCTCCTCTTTCTTCTATAAGCCACTCATTTTCTTTACTTTTCTCAATCCTGACAGGGTATAATGTTTTGTTACTATTTTCTCACTGTCCTAAAAATTCTTCCAGAGAGAGGCAGCATGGTGTTGATGAAAATGCCTTGACTGTTTGATTATATTCAAGGTGTGCCTCTACTGTTTTATAGCAGGGTGAGTTATGGTACTTCTCTGGGCTCCAGGCTCCTTAATTGTTTGTTCATTCAAGAGGTTGGAGGAGATAGCTCTGGAGTTTTCTTTCCATCTTTATCATTCTGTAAATCTATGACGTTTTTTTTTTAAGACACAAATCTGGCAGAGACAGAAGAGACAGAAGGACAGAAAGATGATGAAGACATGAGGGTAGAGATGGAGAGATCAAAAAAGAAAAACAAATAACTTTCTTCTTGCAACTTGGCCAGTCAAACCGTGACATGGTCTCTGGGGCCAGGCTAGTCCCCTCCACCAACGTCTTTCTTTCCTCTGTCCTGGGTTTCATGGTCAGGCACGCCCCCTGGCCTTGCCTTGTCCTCTGCTGTTTTGTACCCCCTATATTCTCTGTTCCCTCCATTAATATATATTAGTTTCATGCTCTAGATTTGCTCGTTGAGCCTCCCAAGAGAGCACTGTAAACCAATTTATGCCAATGAACCAATAAGGAAACCAAGAGAGGTCCCTTCTTGCTAAGGGACCAGCAATTTTTGCTAATACCAGCTAATTTTTGTATTATCCAATTTAATAAGGGCTTTGCAGATAAAATGCACTAATTTTCATTGTGTAACCTAGAGGAAGGACACTAATGTGAGGAGGCATAGGTCCAAGAAGTGAAGAAACACCATGGTGGGCTATATGAGGAGTCGCTTAGGTGTACAAGCTGGTGCCTTTGAGATCTTCAGATGATACAGGTACCGAGACTAGGAGACATGAATTTTTATTGCATTAAGTGTCAGTTTAAAAATTTTATTCTGCTGCTCTCAAAAGTATCCTCATACTTATGAGAACACATATGCCAATTTTTGGCCCAGAAAATGTGGTCTCTATGCATGTTGTTGGATATCATTTTCAGCACATGGACTCTCCTGATACCTTGGGTATATCTTACCCTACAGTAATTAACATATATGTCATTTCAAAAAGGAAAAGTTTCATCCTGGCTTTAGGGAAAGCTTAAATGAGGAGAGAAACTACTAAGGAAGGAGGAAGAGAAACATTAAAAAAAGGGAGAAGTGTAGAATGAAAAGGAGTGGGAAAGGTGGGACAATGATGAACGGAAGATGAAGAGAAAAAAATAGGAAGTCTGCAAATAAAATATAAAATCCTTAAAAGACAGGATTTTATGCTAAAAAAAATTCATTCAAAATTTTGTCCAAAGCCAGAAGTAATAGCGGCCCCTGGAAGTCTTCAGATGGCTAATATTGTGTGTGTGTGTGTGTGTGTGTGTGTGTGTGTGTGTGTGTGTGTTTGAGATGGGGTCTCACTCTGTTGCCCAGGCCGGAGTGCAATGACACAATTTCGGCTCACTGCAAACTTTGCCTCCCGGGTTCAAGCAATTCTCCTGCCTCAGCCTCCTGAGTAGTTGGGATTACAGGCGTGTGCCACCATGCCCAGCTAATTTTTGTATTTTTAGTAGAGACAAGGTTTCACCATGTTGGCCAGGATGGTCTCAATCTCCTGACTTCTTGATCTGCCCCCCTTAGCCTCCCAGAGTGCTAGGATTACAGGTGTGAGCCACTGTGCCCAGCCCATTTGTTTGTTTTTGAGATGGAGTCTCACTCTGTCACCCAGGCTGGAGTGCAATGGCACAATCTGGGCTCACTGCAACCTCTGTCTCCTGGATTCAAGCAATTCTCCTGCCTCAGCCTCCTGAGTAGTTGGGATTACAGGCATGTGCCACCATGCCTGGCTACTTTTTGTCTTTTTAGTAGAGATGGGGTTTCGCCATGTTGGCCAGGCTGGTCCTGAACTCCTGACCTCAAATGATCCATCTGCCTCAGCCTCCCAAAGTGCTGGGATTACAGACTTGAGCCACTATGCCCGGCCTCTAATGTATTTTGATATACTCAAAATATACTCATATTTTACAACAAATACAAATTAATTATAGTTCAGAAGGAACAGAGTTAGGCTTTCAATTCAAGCTGTAATAAATCATATTAGTGATTATTTTTCTGTTTCTAATATATCAGTTAAGCTCATTAGATTCCAGCTAATTAAGCTACAAAGGTAAGGGACTCATACTCTAAGGATGGAATGAGCTCTAGCCTTTAAATAATTATCCCTCTGAGGTTGAGGCTCTTCAGTTTCCTATGTTATGCCAATAGATTGAGTTCAACAGTCATTTATAGGAAAAGAAAAAGGCATTTAGAGAGTTCTGAGACTGTCAGGTCTCATCAGACACTGGGTATGAGCACTGTGACTTTGAGACCCACGGCTGTGCACCTGTGGGAGCTGGACCACACACATGCTTTGAAAAGAAGTCCAGCCACGGCTAAGAGCTATGCTATCCCCCTTATCAACATTATCTAAAACCCTCTTCCAGCAAGGGAGGAGGACTCTAAACTCCAGGTGTATTTAGGAGCCACTTGATGTTTAACCCCTAAGAAGAAACACGTTGGAAGACAGAGCAAGCAAACAGAGATTCTAACCTCACAAACTGCAGAAGTTACCAAATTTAAAATAAGGAGAAAGATGAGGTCAGGATCAAAATCCCTCGGAGCTGGCTGAGCAAGGTGGTTCACGCCTGTAATCCCTGCACTTTGGGAGGCCAAGGCAGGCAGATCTCTTGAGGTCAGGAGTTCGAGACCAGCCTGACCAATATAATGAAACCCCATCTCTACTAAAAATACAAAAATTAGCCAGGTATGGTGGCACACACCTGTAATCCCAGCTACTTGGAAGGTTGAGGCAGGAGAATCACTCGAATCCAGGAGGTGGAGGTTGTGGTCAGCCAAGATCGTGCCATTGCACTCCAGCCTGGGAAACAAGAGCAAAAACTCTGTCTCAAAAACAAACAAACAAACAAACAAAATCTCTCAGAGCCAGGATTTGGGTATGAGGAGATGAAAGGGAAGAGAAGGCAGAATGTCTTGCTTTGAGGATCCAAACTAGCAAGGCTGGTGAACTAAGGTGGAGGGTGTGCACCTGCGGAGGTGGACTGAGGGAACCATAAAAAGCTGGAAACATCTGCTCTGTGGCCTTTCAAGTCAAACTTGGGTACGGAGATAGCCACTTCCTCTATTCTACTCCTCAACTAATTAGCCTACTTCGTTGTTAAACCCTGAGAATGTCTACCCAGAAATCTGTTTGAAAGGGTTTTTTAAAATATACATATATATTTTTAAAAATATATTTTTAAAACATTATTTTTTTTTGAGATTAAGTTTTGTTCTTGTTGTCCAGGCTGGAGTGCAATGGCACAATCTCGGCTCACCGCAACCTCTGCCTCCAGGGTTCAAGTGATTCTCTGCCTCGTCCTCCTGAGTAGCTGGGATTACAGGTGTGCACCACCACACCCGGATAATTTTTTGTATTTTAAGTAGAGATGGGGTTTCTCCATATTGGTCAAGCTGGTCTCGAACTCCTAACCTCAGGTGATCCACCTGCCTTGGCCTCCCAAAGTGCTGGGATTACAGATGTGAGCCACTGTGCCTGCCTGGCCTTTTTTTTTTTTTTTTTTTTTTTTAAATTATTTAAAGAAGAGAAGCTTTCTGTTTTTAAAAGACTGATAGCTATAAGCCAGTCACACTTTTGGGTTGAGCTGCCCTGAGAAGAGATGGCAACCTTGAACAAGGCACTTTGCTGTGGCTGAGAGCAATGCCCAGTGAGGAACACAGCCGGAAGCTGGAGGATAGATGCATGGGTCCCGCAGGTGGAACCTGGGCGAGCTCCACAGTGTCCACTACGTCCACCCCTTGAGCTGCTCTGCTCATTTACTTCTGATACAGTAGGAAGTTTGTCTTATCCAGAAACAGCTTCTTTAGGATTCTGGTTGGTCTTGTTACCTGAAGAACTTCTAAGGGAAGAGTTAGTGGGATGAACATATAGGCTGCTATAGTTGATCTCAAGGCTGGAGCTGATACGCTTCCTTCGTCTCCTCTGCTACTCATTCTAGATTTCTCTTTCCCTTGAATAGCATTCCTGCCAATCTATGAGGCTTGCTCAATTAAGTAATTCTTGTGCTCACCCTGAAGAGTGTAAGCCTCTGGTTACCTTGCTCATCTCAGCCTGTCTTCTCTCCTTGTCCATTTAGCTTTAAAACATGGCATGGGTATGCCAAGAGCTGTCCCAGTGGTTCACCTAAGTACCAGACATGCGGCACCTATGTGTAGGAGCAGACCCACCTACCTACTTTCTGCTAATGATTAGAGCCAAATTTCCCTGCTGAGACGGTGACTCCTTTCCTCGTCTGCTGGTCTCTTGGCACGAGGACTCCAAAGCCACCAGGCAGCAGCCATGGCTTAACGTTCCGTGAAATCTGACTGTTCCCAGGTAGAAGTGTTACCACCACTGGTATGAGGACTTCAAGATTCATAGTGCTTCAAGTCATAGGGCAGGAAATACAAATTCCTCAAGTGGGTGATTGGGGGTGATGGTGAGTGGGGCCACTCCTATTTTACCCCTTGGTTCCCAGAACCATGCATTCTACCTGCCGAGACCATAGGAACATAAAATGCTGGTTGATTTAGGATATGCAGCACGTCATGGAAGATACGTAGCACCTCATGTAGGATGATGCCCCACACTTGCAAGGTGTCATCTTCAAGCTGGGACACCAGCCTGAAGAGGCCACCCACTGCCTTCAGAGGCCATTAAACGACCTCTTTAATGGCCACATCTTTAAGAGGCCATTCCATTGCTCTATCAGGTCAGTGGCTTCTGGAGGTGTGGTATGTGAGAGGCCAGTGAATCTCAAGTCATGTACCATTGCTACAGCTCCTTTGGTAGGTGACAGGACCAGTGGATCTCAGGTCACGTGCCATTGCTACAGCTCCTTTGCTGTAAGGTGGGACCTTTGGTTCCACTTTGTCATGAGAGATTTCATTTCAGCTAGCAGTGCTTCTCTAAGGCATAGAGGACTGGAAAGAAATGTCCGTGTCTGGAATGTGTGTCGCCCAGGATAGAAGGGGTCTAATGCAGTCAACCTGTTCTAAAGTGATGAGTCTCTTCAAAGGCTAGTGCCACACTGTGGCTGGCAGTTTGGACATTCAGTAGCAGAAGCAGTAGCTAAGTTAGCATTGGTGAATGGGGACCTGGGAACCTATAGGACCTTATTTGTCAAGGAAAGAGTTGTCATAGTAGGAAAGCGATTGTGGGGGGGGGGGTGGGGAACAACGTTTGTAAGACCCATCCGTGCTGTTGGGTGTGTATCAGTCCTTTTTCCCCGTTTATTGTTGCCATGTTTTGTAGTATTCCACTCTATGACTATACCATGGTTTTTTCATCTCTTGTTAGACATTTGGGGTTTTTCCATTTTTTTTGTCTGTTAGGAACATTCATGTCTAAGTTTTTTGTGGGGGTACATCTTGGGAATCTGTATTTTTAATGATTAATCTCAGGTGATTCTTAAGCACACTCAAGCTTGAGATTTTGTTGTGAGGGTGGCTCCTGGCGTTTTCTGAGGGGATTTTGGACATGGACTTGCACTTTACTTTCACTCACTTCTAGTTTGTTCCTCAGACTGAGGACCTACTGTGAAATCAGATTATGAGAGTTAGGTGCTAGATGTGACTCTGAGTTTCTTGGTGATCAAGATGGAAAGCAGTTATATTTTGATACAGAATTCTCATTGTCCTGGAGGGAAAAACGAACAAATTGTACCAGTGTCTTAGGAGAAGCAAAGCAGGTCCTCAACCCTTAAAGCTGAAGGAATTTTCATCCTGACAGATGTGGCAAACATGTCCTCAATAGCGTTCCTGTAGCAAATGCCATCCTGGATGATTATTGAGGTAAGTGAAAGTTTGCAAAGGCTACAGCTTTTAAGATTAGTCAGACCTGAGTTTGAATCCCAACATAAATTGCTTTTACCACTTGGGTAGTCTCCAGCAAGCTGTCCTTCACAACTCATATCATTCATTATTTAAAAAATTACATCAGTGATACATTGTCATCACAAATGGTTCTAGAAATATGTAACTATAGGGTGAAATACAAAATCCTCCTCCTCCCATCCTTACCTTCCGCTGCTTACCTTATGCCTACTTCCCTTGCCTGAGGTAACCATCCTCACCAGTTGAGCTACATCCATTCCAGCTTTTAGAGCATATTTTTGTTTACATGTATGCATTGCTGTGAAAGTTGCTTCTTTTGCTGAACAGTATATCTTGGAGGTATGGATTTATCTCATTCATTTTTAATATCTCTTAATATCCCATAATGTGGATATATTCTAATTTATTTAACCACATCCTCTTATGATGACTCAGATTTGTCATTCTTTCTTCCTTCCTCCTTTCCTGTTCCTTTGCTAATACAGGATTTTGCTTATTGCCCAGGCTGGAGTGCAGTGGTGCCATCTTAGCCCACTACAGCCTTGAACTCCTGGGCTCAAGTGATCCTTCAGCCTCAGCCTCCTGGGTGGGTGAGGGTAGCTGAGGGACCACAGGCGTGAGCCACTGTGCTCAGCAGTAGTCATTTTTTTAGGATAGATCCTAAAGAATTAATGGGTCAGAGGATATGCATGCTTTAAATTTGGATTGATGCTGCCAAGCCGCCCTTTCAAATAACTTCCTTTATTTCTATTTGAGCGAGTTATTTAATTGCTGTGATCCTTTGTTTCCTCAAGTATACAAATTCAATGTAGTCAAACCTACTTCATAAGTCTGGTGAGATGATTAAAGGAGAAAAATGTGCAACAGCAGGGCTTGGAAAGTGGGGGGTTCTTACCATCCTTACGCCTTAGAATCAGATAGAAGGAACTGATTTTCCTGTAACCTTTAGTCTATTTGTTTGTGGAGACGGAGGAAGGTCACAACTCTCCTTGTGGGATGTCTTCATATTAGGTAAGTTTCAGAGGCCAAACATTTTTGGAGGTTACTAAACAAAATGATCTGACACATAGAAGGTAGCCAAAAAAGATGCTGGCGTGACTTTTACTGTCAGGCAAGGGCTTCGTTTAACAAGGCTGTGCACGGATCACCTAACTCTCTTGGCAAATACAGTTTGATTTGACTTCCTATTGGCTAATGAATAGGGCCCAGGGATTTTACAACCAAAGTCAGATGTTAATATGTAATAAGTTGATATGATAAAAATTATTTTTGTCTAATAATAATGCCAATTATTTCTGTTCACTAGAGAAAAATACCCTAAAGATTATAGTTTATTGCTCTGTAGAATATTGATGTTTTAGCATATAATCATTTTATTCTAGCTTGCTTCTCTTTGATAGAAAATATGTACATTCGTTTCTTGTATCTGCCTTTGAATCATTTTGTCATTCTGTTTGTTCCCTCATTAACGAGCTAAAAATAACCTTGACATATGCTCTTCTGTATATGTGTTGCTTTAACATTTTGAAATTCTACTTTTAACAGTACTCAAGATCAAACCATGCTACTGCTTTCACTCCCTGCAGATGGTCATGTTTTTGGGGCCTTCATTCATTTAATTGTCTTCTTTTGTGTTATTTCTAAATTCTCCGTGGCTCTGGACAGTAATTAAACATAAAGGAGAGAAGTTCTCCTGCCGGCTGTCCTGCGTCACTCCTTCAGTTCTCAGCTTAGATTTCATCTCCTTTGGAAACTTTCATCGTGCTTCTATCTTTTTTTTTTTTTTTGAGACAGTTTTGCTCTTTTTGCCCAGGCTGGAGTGCAATGGTGATGTCTCAGCTCACAGCAACCTCCGCCTCCCAGGCTCAAGCGATTCTCCTGCCTCAGCCTCCTGAGCAGCTGGGATTACAGGCATGTGCCACCATGCCCGGCTAATTTTTTATATTTTTAGTAGAGATGAGGTTTCTCCATGTTGGTCAGGCTGGTCTCGAACTCCTGACCTCAGGTGATCTGCCCGCGTCGGCCTCCGAAAGTGCTGGAATTACAGGCGTGAGACACCACGCACAGCCTCATCCGTCTATCTTAACACCCCATTATTTCCTTCTTGCAATGTGCTTATTACGCTGTATTGAAATCCCTTATTTTCTCTTTCTCTGTGAATTCCTTGAGAACACACACTATGTTTTGTTTAACTTTTTATTCCCAGCTTTCAGCACAGTGCTTGGCTGTAAGTAATAAATATTTTGAATGAATAAATTATGGCCTAAGTATTACATCAGTCTTATTTTGCGTGTTCAAGGGTGCTAAATAGTAGTCACGTATAATTTCTTCTACCAAGAGCAATGTCAATCTTTCGCTTGTGTGCTCCCTGCAGACCTTCCTTTTGGGGAATTGAAGTGCTGGTGCATTTTTGCACAACCAAGTCTCCATCTTAGAGAAGGTGTTTTGGTCCCTTCCATAATATTTTCAGAACACTGCTCCTTTAAGACTGGTGAAAGCCTGCTGGTAGAGGAAGAGGTCCTGCCCTGTCTGTGTAGATTTAGCTACACCCATTTGATGTGCTTCCTAGTTTCGTTTAACTTGCCTATTTATACCTCCCTGTCTCATTTGTTCTCAGATTTGTCAAAAAGGCTCTGGTTTTTGGCCTGTCCTAGTTTGAACCTGGTGTATCTGGCTCTTGACTCATTTTCTGACCTCAGGCCATCCTTAAATCTGCTTTTCTACTTTGTACCAGGCTTTGGCATCTCCAAGGACCTAACCTCAGCTCAACCTGTCTTGGGTTTTTTTCTCTCCTCCCTGACATTGACAACCCAGCCCTTTTAGGCACAGAGAGATGGAACGGAGTGCGGTTTGCCTGGAATAAACCTTGCATTATGAGAGGGAAGAAACAGGTACATTGTGTTTCAGAAGGGAGCAGCGTTGTAACTTCATGTAGGCATTGTTTTCATGATAATTTTCTCTTGTTTCTCCTTTTGTTATGAAATATGCATTTTGCCAATATTAAATGGAATATTCCAGAAGAAAAAAATGGTAAGTAAAATCTTGGTTGCCTCTTAGTAAAATAAAGCTGTATTTTTCATTTCTTTTCCAACTTCCAGCTGTTGGAAAGGAAGGTGAAAAGAGGAAAATTTTAGCGTCTGGGGAAGATTTGGAGCTAGCCTGTTGAAATGGTACTATTATGCTTAGTATATCTATAACTATATATTTTTTCATATATTATTCTATAATATCTTAACTACTTTACAAAAATATTTTCATAAATTACAGCAATCCTGGCTTTAGACGACTGAAAAATGGCCATTTTTTAAACAATTCAACTAATTTCTAGCTTTTTTATGAGTTTGGTATTAAGCACAGTAGTTTCTTAGAAAGTCTCCAGGGAATGCGTCTTGCAAAATAAAAATCAGCTAATGACACAGGAGAGGCTCTTCATGCTTGTTTACAACTTTTTTAAGTGGCTCTTTTTGTTGGGGTTTTTCCAGTCACTAGATAAAAAATTATAGAAACTGTCACATCCAATCAATTGGTTTCTGTAATTTCAAAAGATTTAGACAAAGTGAAGAACGCTTACCCACTGGAGGGCACGTGATGTCAGCGGCATGTGATGAGATGCGCATATTTGTGGTGGACCAGGTGCTTGATGTGAGAAGTGCTGGCAACGAGGAGTCAGCCTGGCCCAAATGACCACAAAAAAGAACAGATTTCAGACAGGCCGTTTGACAGTTTCCCACTGGTTCTTTTGCCAACTTCCAGCCACTTCTTTCTCTAGCACCGATCAAACAAAACAAACGTTCATTCTCGAAATGTTCTGAAAATATAGGTCACCTGTTTCTTTTTGTTATCTTTAATCTGCTGTGTATCGACTTACCTTTCCTAATTGATCCACTCAATTTACATTTAATAAAGCTTTCAAATTAACTGCATACTAAAAACATAGCTAGTTAGGGGGATGAAGGCTGTTTAAAAATGTGCTGTCTTATCTTCA
The DNA here is from genome assembly GCA_963574635.1 of Cheracebus regulus. Classification (NCBI taxonomy): domain Eukaryota; kingdom Metazoa; phylum Chordata; class Mammalia; order Primates; family Pitheciidae; genus Cheracebus; species Cheracebus regulus. Next base: position 22,531 of record CAUYQU010039230.1, on the reverse strand, counting down.
TTGCAATAAAGATTGAGGTGACCAGCATTTTTTTTTTTGGAAACAGAGTCTCCCTTTGTCACTCAGGCTGGAGTGCTGTGGTGCGATCTCGGCTCACTGCAACGCCCCCCTCCCAGGTTCAAATGATTCTCCTGCTTCACCCTCCGGAGTGGCTGAGATCACAGGCCGCACACCACCACACCGGGCTAATTTTTGTATTTTTTGGTAGAGACAGGGTTTCACTATGTTGGCCAGGCTGGGAGGTGACCAGCTTTGACGAACAGCCTGTAAAACGTTTTTCATTCTAGCCACAGCCAGTTCTGATATTTTCCTAAAACCACTCATACGGAGCACACCTGCCATACATTTTTTAAACTTGATTTTTATAAGAAAATCCTGAATCACATTCACTAGAATAAAAAAGAATCTGGAGAGAGTGTTTCAGGCTTCTTTCTTATTGATTTATGTCTGTCCCACGCGGCTGTATTTTCACAGCGGCACCATCTGTCAATTAAGCAACAGCTCCGCATGAGCAGTAAAAGCAGAGGGTGTGCTTGGCCACAGGGGCGAGCTTGTTTGTTGAGGGACCCGGGTTTTTGGAGACGTAGCTTCTCATTCAGCCCTCAGGCTGAATGCATTTTAAAACTCTGCAGACCCAGATGGAGAGCTGGAGTTACAAAATGACAGTGTTTTGAGGATTCACTCTCAGAATCTTTCTCCTGGGTATTTCTAATAATTTATTTTCTTTATTATTTCAAAAACAAGAGTTTTCTTCTAGTCAACAATAATGTGTAATGCACTTGAAACATTTGTTAAGAGGGTAGCGCTTATGTTAAGTGTTCTTACTACAAGAAAATATTTAATACAATGGTTTTTATTAAATTACTTTAAAATTTATTTTATCAAATACTGAATATTCTCTAATAAACAATATTGGAATAAACTGATCACACTTATATGGGAATATTCATTAAATAAATTTCTAGTAGTAGGAATGCTGGAAGAGAACATGCTTTATAATTTTGATAGACACTGCTTCCTTGCCACAGGGGTCTGACCAATTTACATTTCCACCAACAATGTGTGAGAGGGTCTGTTTTCTGATGGCCTCGGGGACAGGATGTGTTACCAAGCTCTTCGATTTTTGCCAATTTGATAGGTGAAAGCGATGTTTCAGTGTAGTTGAACTGGCATTCGTATTTTATGAATGAGGTTGAATCTCTTTTATATGTTTTAGAGCTGTTTATATATATATATATATATTTTTTTGTAAATCATTCATTCCTACCTATCCTTTGCCAACTTTTTTATTGGGTTGTTGAACTTTTTTTTTTGTTTTTTTTTGAGACGGAGTCTCATTCTGTTGCTCAGGCTGGAGTGCAGTGGCGTAATCTCAGCTCACTGCAACCTCCACCCCCCAGGTTTAAGTGATTCCCCTGCCTTAGCCTCCTGAGTAGCTGGGATTACAGGCACCCGCCACCTTGCCTAGCTAATTTTTGTATTTTTAATAGAGACGGGGTTTCACCAAGTTGGCCAGGATGGTCTCTATCTCTTGACCTCATGATCCGCTCACCTCGGCCTCCAAAGTGATGGGATTACAGGCGTGAACCACTGCGCCCAGGCTGGGTTGTTGATTTTTATAAAATCATTTTGTAGCTGCTCATTATATGTTAGTGGGCTTAACCCCTGGTCTGGGAAATAGAAAATGTACTCCATTCCCACACCCCTGACAATACAGAGGAGAAAACAAACGCAGTTTCTCCCCTATACTTTCACAACACAGATCACTTCTGACACCAGATGCATTGGGGATCCCTGCCCCCCACATCAAGCAAGCAAGCAGTTCTGCAGTGGACACCTGCTGAGTGTCGTCTAATTCAATTCACTTTTGATGCTATCTACCTGGACTGCCCCCCAGTTTCTGATGCCACCCGCAAGCCCCATGCTGTTTTACCTGTGTTTCTGACTCACCAGCTATAAATTGGGGATCCCACCACCTGCTCCTTGGGTTGGACTAATTTGCTAGAGCGGCTCACAGACCTCAGGGAAACACTTATGTTTACAGGTTTATTATAAAAGATATTACAAAAGATACAGATAAAGAGATGCACAAGGCAAGACATGTGGGAGGGGCGTGGAGCTTCCATGCCCTCTCGGGTGTGCCACTTTCCAGGTAAAACCGCCTTTGCAATATTATAACTGAGATAGTGAAAGAGATCTAACTTAACAGATTCCATCTTGATTCTAATCTCCAGGCTGTACTTGTTCACTCCTGGGCATAGGCTGAACTAACTTTGGGAGAAATTTACAGCTTATAATTAAAAACAAACATGACAACAGCCCTTTCCCAAAGTGACCTCCTTCTTGCCTGGGAAGTACAATGCCTTTGTAGGACTAACATTAGCCACAGGATTAGAAATTCTGGTTTAGGAGTCACACAGCTGGAGGCTGCAAGATTCTGACCCTCCTTAAGCTGCTCCTAAGATCAGTTCTTGAGATATTTTGCACACCTTGCTCTTGATGGATCAGCTGGCAACACCCAGATCAATAAACTGGCTTACCTGATCTTGTGGCCCCCACCCAGGAAGTGACTCAGCACAAGAAGACAGCTTAGACTCCCTGTGATTTGGTCTCTGACCTACCCATCAGTACTCTTCGCTCACTGGCTTCCCCCACCCACTAAGTTTTCCTTAAAACCTCTGATCCCCAAATGCTCGGGGAAACTGATTTGAGTAATAATAAAACTCTGGTCTCCAACACAGCTGGTTCTGTGTGAATTACTCTTTCTCTATTGCAATTCCCCTGTCTTGAGAAATTGGCACTGTCTAGGCAGTGGACAAGGTGAACCCGTTGGGCAGTTACCCAGGAACCTCCATGTGTTTGGCCATCTGGAAGCTCAGTCAACCCTATCTTTTTTTTCTAAATTTTAAAATTCTTTTTTAAAAATTATTTTACTTTCTCTTCTTTTGGGATTTTACAGAAACTTCATTACATAGGCATGATTGATTAAGTCATTGGCCACTAGTGACCAATGTAATTCTACCCCCTCTTTCCTCCTAGGAGGTGGGGCTGGAAAGTCTGAACAACAGGAGGAGGATAAAAATACCAGGTGTCACAGCACATGAAGTAGCCACAAAAGATGTAAGTGGAACTGGGTGTGAGATAAAGGTCAGGGAGTGTGTTTCAGAACCAAATCTGTGAATGTCGAGTTTGTTCAAATGCTGTTACAAGCACACATGTTAGCTTAAGTGAGCACTGCAGGGCTGGACAATTTATGAATGCCACGTTTAACAAGACTGGAGAGAGACTGGGTGGATGTAACTCAGGGAGGTGCTGAGGGTTGGTCAGACCCAAAGAAGTGGGTGAATGTCGTGGTCAATGCTTTAATATCAGGAATATATGTGTACTTCAAGGAAGTGGTTGAAATCAGGCAGGCAGAAATCCAAAGGTTAATCAAGCGAGGGAGCAGGTTGAAGGTCAGTCAGGAGCCAGAGACTTTCCAGGAACGAAAGGGCAAGGCCGGATGAGGCAAAGCAGTAAGTTAGCAGGAAGGCGAATGAACAGCTAGCAGACTGGACCACACAAAAGAGGTGAGAACCAGACAAGGAGACTGGGCAACACCCAGCTGAACACTACATAGACTCTTAGTCATCCCAGCCAGGAAGCCTCTGCTGACATGTCTTACTAGAGCAGAAGCCAACTATTGTGGCAGTGGTGTTTCATGGGAAACAGCAAAAAGGTGGAGTGCTTGTGCTTGAGTCAAAGGGGCAGCTGGAAGGGAGGATGCCGATCACAGCCCATCCACCAAGGAAATTTTTCTCCCCTGGCATGCCCAGTTTCTGTTTCTCTAAGGGAGATCCTAGGGCTAAGCGAGTTTTGTTTTGTTCTTGGGTGCCGCTCATGGCTCCAAGGGATGTCTCCCTCTCCTTGAGCAATGTCAAGAATCATCATCTGGGGAAACAGTACCTCAAGCTGATTTGGTTTGAAAAAGAATATGGGCAGAGTCTTGGATTACTCATTGACTAAGTTTTTATTTTGAAAAATTTCAAACCTACAGAAAAACTTCGAGAATGGTAGAACAAACTTCTATAGCACCGTCAACAGATACTTAACCAAAAATATGTCCTATTTGTCCAAACCTCTTGCAAGATTGAAATATCAAGGGAACCAGAGAATCGTGAAATGTGGGACTCAGGGAAATCATTAATGGCAGATTCTGAGAAACAGAAGCTTTCACTAGGTTCAGGGGATAGAAAAGGAGCTGCTTCTTATATTGCAGGATGTAGGTTTCCAGGATTCTGGGGTCCAGGAAGGACTTCAGGAAGACCAGTGCATATGTTTTCTGAGGCTTTAGGAGATGGAATAGACAGGTTTTACCAAGTTCATGATATAGAAGTAGACTTTACAGACATCCAGGGGCCCTAGAAGGGATTAGTTCTTTCTTTCTCCCTTCCTTACTTCCTTCCTTTCTCTTTTTTCTTTCTTTCTCTCTTTCTTCTTTCTCTTTCTTTCTTTCTTTCTTTCTTTCTTTCTTTCTTTCTTTCTTTCTTTCTTTCTTTCTTCCTTTTTCTTTCTTTCTTTCTTCTTTCTTTCTTCTTTTCTTTCTTTCTCTCTTTCTTTCTTCTTTCTTTCTTTTTTCTTTCTTTTTTCCTTCTCTTTCTTCTTTCCCTCTCTCCATCCCTCCCTTCCTTCCTTCTTCTCATTCTCTCGTTCTCTCACTCTCTCTTTCTTTTGACAGGGTCTCACTCCCAGTGCTGAGGCTGGAGTGCAGTGGTGTGATCTTAGCTTACCACAGCCTTGATCTTCTGGGCTCAAGAGATCCTCCCACCTCAGCTTCCCGAGTAGCTGGGCTACAGGCTCCCTCCCCTACTCCCAGCTAATTTTTGCATTTTACTAGAGAGGGTTTTACCGTGTTGCCCAGACTGGTCTCAAACTCCTGAGCTCAAGGGATCTGCCTGCCTTGGCCTCCCAAAGTGCTGGGATTACAGGTGTGAGCCACTGTACCCAGCCTCCTCCTGTATCTTTCACCTCTGCCTCTTCACTTTATTGGCTTGAGAGATTAAATATGCAAATTTCTTCCATCCTAAAAATCTTTTTTCCATCATATCCACTGTAGGTAGGGGTTTCAACAACAGCAAAAGCCTTAGACATCTGCATTCTCAGAGATCCCAAAAGTCTACATCTAGGAACTTATTGAAAGGAAATCAGCATTATAGATACTTCAAAGATCTGATACAATGATGTTCTTTGGTGATATGGTTTGGCTGTCTCCCCACCAAAATCTCATCTTGAATTGTAGTTCCCATAATCCCCACGTGCTGTGGGAGGGGCCAGGTGGAGATAACTGAATCATGAGGGTGGTTTCCCCCATCCTGTTCTTGTGGTAATGAGTGAGTTCTTAGGAGATCGGATGGTTTTATAAGGGGCTTTTCCTCCTTTTGCTCAGCACTTCCTCCTGCTGCCATGTGAAGAAGGACGTGTTTGCTTCCCCTCCCACCATGATTGTAAGTTTCCTGAGGCCTCCCCAGCCATGCTGAACTGTGAGTCAATGAAACCTCTTTCCTTTATAAATTACTCAGTCTTGGGTATGACTTTATTAGCAATGTGGGAATGGATAACACAATTGGAAAGAACACATATGTCCAATGAATGTGGATTGGTTAAATAAATAATGGTGCACCCATACAGCAGAATATGATGCAGCCACTAAATATGTTTCAAAGGAAAGGCATACAAGTAAACTGACGTCTTGTTAAGTGAAAAGCTAGTTATAAAACAATTTGTAGTAGAATAGGCATTGTGGCTCACACCTGTAATCCCAGCACTTTGGGAGGCTGAGGTGGGCGGATCATCTGAGGTCAGGAGTTTGAGACCAGACAGGTCAATATGGTGAAACCCTGTCTCTACTAAAAATACAAAACGTAGCTGGGTGTGCTGGTGCATGCCTGTAATCCCAGCTACCCTGGAGACGGAAGCAGGAGAATAGCTTGAGCCTGGGAGGTGGAGGTTGCAGTGAGCTGAGATTGCACCATTGCACTCCAGCCTACATGGCAGAGTGAGAATCCGTCTCACAAACAAAACAACAAAAACCAGTTTGACCCCATTTCCTAGGACAAAAGGGCATGCATAAATAGTAGTTTACTAATTTAGGGTTGGTGAGTATGGTTAGAATTAAAACAAAGAATTTGAGTTGGTTGTTTGAGCCCCACCTACTGTAGTAGCAGGAAACCCAGCCTTTCTCTACTCTGGTCCCTGGTATCCTTCCCTTCTTCCTCCCTCTTCCCTTCTTTTTCCTTTCTCTCCTTTCATGGATTGACCAAGATCCTTGAGCTTGCCTGGGTTCAAGTCCCACATTCTAGCTGTGCGTGGCCCTAAGCTCTGTTTTAGATGTTCTGTAAAACAGGACCTCTCTTTTAGGACTGTTGTCCTAGAAGGTTAATGAACTAATACATGTAAGAACTTAGGACAGTGCCTGCAACACAGCTATCTCTGAAAGTTGTTGTTGTTATTATTACATAACGTTATCCCTGTTGATTTGGTTTGGCTCTGTGTCCCCACCCAAATCTCACCTCTAATTGTAATCCTCACATGTTGAGGGAGGGACCTGTAATTCCCATGTGCCAAGAGAGGGAAGTGATTGGATCTTGGGGGCGGTTCCCCCATGCTGCTCTCGTGGTAGTGAGTTCTCCTGATCGCTGGTGGTTTTAAAGTGTGGCATTACCTCATTCTTGCATGTTCTCTCCTGCCTGTGGCTTTGTGAAGAAGGTGCCTGCTTCCCCTGCTGCCTTGATTGTAAGTTCCTGAGGCCTCCCAGTCATGCAGAACTGTGAGTCAATTAAACTTCTTTTTTTTCTTGAGACAGAGTCTCACTGTGTTGCCCAGGCTGGAGTGCAATGGCACAATCTTGGCTCACTGAAACCTCTGCCTTCCAGGTTCAAGCGATTCTCCCTACCTCAGTTTCCCGAGTAGCTGAGATTACGGATGCCCACTACCACGCCCAGCTAATTTTTGTATTTTTAGTAGAGACCAAGTTTCACCACGTTGGCCAGGCTGCATTCGAACTCCTGACCTCAGGCGATCTGCCCGCCTTGGCTTCCCAAAGTGCTGGGATTACAGCAGTGAGCCACCGTGCCCAGACAATTAACCCTTTTTCTTTTATAAATTACCCAGTCTCGGAGATTTCTTTAGAGCAGTGTGAAAACAGACAAATACAATTATTATCAGCTGAATTGTCTCCTCAAAATTCATATACTGAAGTCCTGACCCCTAGTACCTCAAAATGCAACTGTATTTGGAGATAGGGCCTTTACAAAGGTAATTAAGTTAACATGAGGTCATAGGAGTAGATCCTAATCCAGTGTGACTGGTCTCTTCATACGAAGAAGAGATTGGGACACAGACACACACAGAGGGATGTCCATGTGAGGATGCAGGGAGAACGGCTCTCTACAAGCCAAAGGGCCTCCGAAGGCTCTGCCCATGCCTTGGTCTCTGATTTCTACCCTTCGGAACTGTGAGGATATGTGGGTCTGTTGGTTAAGCCCTTCCCCCACCCCCAGTCTGTGGTACCTTGGCAGGCAACCTTTGCCGACGAACACAATATTATCACAGAGTAAAGAAGTGGCCAAACTGCATCTGAAACTGGCAGGATGTCCCCTCCTGTACACTCAATATGACAGTTTCCAAATGATTTCTGGGTGACGCTGAAGAAACCTATGTGACACCTAAGTTACCTGGGATTCAAAGCCAGGTATGGGATGGACCTTGGCTTCTCAGAAGGGTATTAACAGGAAAGGACCCCAAGCCCAAGTCAATGGAGCACCCCACAGTTCAGTTCAAAGGGGCCGAATTAGAAAGAAGAGCACCAACCACGTGAGGAAGTGGACGCAATGGGCAGAGGCACAGGTCGAGGCCAGCAGGCAGCCTGACTTGGTTAATCTGGGTCCTGGTTGGGACAATGCGGGCCAGGAAGGAATGATGTGGCTCCGGAAGGGACAGTGCGGGCCAGGAGGGGACAGTGCAGGTCATCACTCCTGCCAGGACGTCCTTCCACATGTGCTGTCTCTGGCTAACAGCAGTGTCTCAAGGGGACAGGCCCCTGACAGTCCCAACTTCAGTGAAGCGATTCTCTTTTCAAGCTGGTCATGTGCCCAGTTCAACAAGAAGAAACTAAAAGAGGAGTTCATTCTGTCAAATCAAGTGCTTTTATGAGTAGAGAGAGTGTCAGAGAAAGGTTCTGTTTCAGTCAGTGTTTTTCAAGAAATGCATTATCAAAACCACATTGGGCCGGGCGCGGTGGCTCACATGTGTAGTCTCAGCACTCTGAGGTGGGCAGATCATGAGGCCAGGAGACCAAGGCCAACACTGTGAAACCCCATCTCTACTAAAAATACAAAAATTAGCTGCGCGTGGTGGCTCACGCCTGTAGTCCCAGCTACTCGGGAGGCTGAGGTAGGAGAATTGCTTGAACCTGGGAGGCGGAGTTTGCAGTGAGCTGAGATTGCACAGCTGCACTCCAGCCTGGGCGACAGAGTGAGACTCTGTCTGGAAAAAAAAAAAAAAGATAAATGAAAGTGGAAGGGATGAGGAAGTAGCAAGAAAGGGCACAGATCACCCTCCCAACAGCAATCTGCATGTCAGCAGGTACAGGGTAGGAGCCTGAAAAACTAGCTGGCTGTACATCAGTCAGGGTACTCTTTAAAAAGAGTTCACTGAAAATAGAGCATAATGAGATTAAACCAAAAGTCAAAGTAATGCTCCTGAAGCTTACCCGCAATCCCATCACACTAACTAGTGCATCCATTTTTGTTTCAATGACGTGTTTTTTTTTTTTTTGAGACATCATTTCACTCTTGTCGCCTAGGCTGGAGTGCAACGGCACTATCTCGGCTCACTGCAACCTCTGCCTCCCAGGTTCAAGTGATTCATGATTCTCCAGTCTCAACCTCCCAGGTAGCTGTGATTACAGGTGCATGCCACCACGTCCAGCTACTTTTTGTATTTTTAGTAGAGATGGGGTTTCATCATGTTGGCCAGGATAGTCTCGATCTCTTGACCTCATGATCTGCCCACCTCAGCCTCCCAAAGTGCTGGGATTACAGGCGTGAGCTACCATGCCCAGCCCACTTTCATTTACTTTTTAAAAATATTAATTATTATTTTTTTTTTTATGAAACAGAGTTTCACTATGTTGCAGAGGCTGGACTCTAACTCCTGGGCTCAAGTGATCCTCCTATCTCAGCCTCCCGAGTAGCTAGGATTACAGGTGCAAGCCAATGTGCCCAGCCATTACTTTTTGAAAAACCAATTTATTAGGTCAGGCACGGTGGTTCACACCTGTAATCCCAGCATTTTGGAAGACTGAGGCAGCAGATCACCTGAGGTCAGGAGTTCTAGACCAGCCTGGCCAACGTGATGAAATCCGTCTCTACTAAAAATACAAAAAATAGCTCGGTGTGGTGGCTCACACCTGTAATATCAGCTACTCAGGAGGCTGAGGCAGGAGAATCACTTGAACCCAGGAGGGGGAGGTTGCAGTGATGTGAGATCACGCCACTGCACTCCAGCCTGGGTGACAGAGCGGGACTCCATCTCAAACAAAACAAAACAAAACAAAAATGAATTTATTTTTTACTGAGGTGATAGTCATATAACACAGAATTAACCATTCGTAAGTGACCAATTCAGTGACATTTGGCACATTCACAATGTTGTGCAGCCACCACCTCTGTCTAATTCCAAACATTTTCATCAGCCCAAAAGGAAACCCTGTTCCCATTAAGCAGTAGCTCCCTATTCCTTCCTCCCTTTGGCCCCTGGCAACCACCCATCTGTGTTCTGTCTCTATGAATTTACCTACTCTGTGTATTTTATGTAATTGGAATCATACAATGTGTGATCTTTTGTGACAAGCTTCTTTCACTTAGCATAGTGTTTTCGAGTTTCATGTGCACTGGACCATGTACACTACTTCATTCCTTTTCGTGACCAAATAATATTCCATCGTATGGATACACCACATTTTGTTCATCATTCATCAGTTGATGGACATTTGGGTTGTTTCCACTATCTGGCTGTAGTGAATAATGCTACTATGAACATGCATGGACAAGTATTTGTTTGAATTCCTGTTTTCAGTTCTTTTGAGTATGTATCTACAAGTGGAACTGCTAGGTCATGAGATAATTCTATGTATTTATTTATTATTATTTGAGACAGATGTCAGGATGTCACTCTGTCACCTAGGCTGGAGTGCAGTAGCATGATCTTGGCTTTTTTAACTTTTCCCTCTGCCCCTCCTCATGCCAGCCCTTCTTGTCTCATCAGGGCCTCTCTCTCTGGGTTTGAAGAGATTAGGGTCCACCTTACCTTATTTTGTTAAACAATCTTCTCTCCTTCCTTCAGCCTTTGCAAATTGTACCTATCTTACAAAGCCCAGTTCTAGACCCCTCCTTTTAAAGCAGGCTTTCTTTCTGGGAGCAGCTTTGCAGGTTCACAGCAAAATCGAGCAGCAAGTACTTTCCTAATGTGCTCAAGCTTCGTTGTAAATACTGATCATCCTGTCAGGCATGCCGCCTTGCCCAACATATGATTTTCATTTGTTTAAACTGGGACATTAAAAAAACATAAACGACCAGGCGCGGTGGCTCACGCCTGTAATCCCAGTATGTTGGGAGGCTGAAGCGGGTGAATCCACTTGAGGTCAGGAGTTCGAGACTAGCCTGGCCAACATGGTGAAATGCCGTCTCCACTAAAAATACAAAAATTAACTGGGCGTGGAGGTGTATGCCTGTAATCCCAGCTACTTGGGAGGCTGAGGCAGGAGATTGCTTGAACCCAGGAGGCGGAGATTGCAGAGAGCAGAGATTGCCCCATTGCACTCCAGCCTGGATGACAAGAGTGAAACTCTGTCTAAAAAAACAAAACCATAAAATAATTAACCGAGAAGCATGAAATCCACACAATGAGATAAGTTGCACAGCATGTTTCACTGAATGTATGTTTTACTTAGACGTGCCAGTTATTATAAATAATATCCTAAATGACGGTGTGGTTCAGGTGTAAACTCTAGAGTCTCATCACTGGGAACACACGGCAGACAATGGTCAGGGAAACATCGCTATCCAGGTCCCCTGGGGATCTTCCTCTCCCTTTAGAGCCTGGTGCCTTGTCCCTCTGTGTTCCTCTCCTGGACCCCACACCAGTGCACAAATGCTGCACAGATTCCTGTGGGTGCACACAGAACCTGGGCTCATGATCAAAGAGAATTCTCAGCCTGCCTGCTAGTGTTAAACGTTCAGACTTCAGATTACCGAGTTTTCATCAACTGTTATTTCCATAACTCCAGCTATTTCTCTTTCTTCTTGCAAGAAGAGATTTCACAATCTATGCAAATTCAGAGGTGTGACTCTTCAATTCTGCAAAATTCTTAACTGCTGCCAGTTCTGGAAATCCCTGTGGCCTCCACGGAATTCTGGAGCTTTCTTACTTCCTGCCTGTGTACCTACCTGTGGATTACAAGGACTTCTGTTATCACAGGCTGATTTACCTTTTCCCTAGAACATCAATAGCATAGTTTAAAACACTATCTCAGCCTGGCCTGGTGGCTCATGCCTGTAATCCCAGCACTTCGCGAGGCCAATGTGGGTGGATCGCTTGAGCCGGGGAGTTTGAGACCAGTCCGGGCAACGTGGCGAAACCCCTTCTCTACCAAAAATACAAACATTAGCCAGTCTCATAACCTGCTCTCAAAATAAATAAATGGATAAAAAAATTAAAGAGTAATTTAAAAAATCAGTATCTCTATCAGTGCCCACCAGTTCCCACCAAAATCAATTTAAGCTACTTCATCTTCCTGTTTATTAATGCTCAACCTATTTGATTTGCTTAGAACTTTAGCATTTTCCATGCAAGTTTTCATTTCTGTCAAAGATTTAAAGTGATACAGGCAACAATAATTTTAGAGAAACCTCATTGCTTTATTACTACTAAGAGTATTTAAAATGTTTAGGCTAAAGTTTAAAAATCCTTACTATTGATGGAATACTTTTTAAGTTAAGAGTTCCTTCAGAGATACTGTGGTTTGAGGCACTGATTTCGTGGAGCTTTACGTGCTGAGTGGTTGTCCAGCTGCGCGAAAGACTGAGGCCATAGCCTCCTGTGGACAACCCCTCTGCAAGTACAATGCCAGCTCTGAAATTGCATCTGCATGAACAATTTCCATACAGGATCCTCTTTAGTGAGCTCTTCTTTTGTTAAAGTTGCCTTATGTTCTTTTAATAACACTAGTAGTCATTTATATAATGGAGAAGTTGCTTTCAGAGCATCTTGGTAAGGGGTGTTTTCTTTTATCCTAACTTAAACCACTTTGGCCAAAAAGCATGTGATCAGATCAGTTGCATGCTGGATATTCAGAGAATATGAAATAATCGAGCATGCAAGAATGCAACAATCCCTCCAAGTCTTCATTTTCATGGAAGTTTCAGAGCATCCTGTGGGGTTCTTTAAACTTGTAGGTGCTAAGACCCTTCAGACCTTATGTTTAGGTGGGAACTAGTCATTCTCCTCCCAGGCTTATAAGAGAGAGTTAGCAGAGCTAGGTAATTGGAAGATAAGGTGCCAGCTGGATCTGAGGACAAGCCCATCCTGGTGCCTGGCCTGACTCTAACTGTTCTCTGGGCATCGTGGGAGCTTGAGAAAGAATATGCCATGGGCTCCAGATTTGGTGGGAGCTGATAGAGGAGCAATAAATTCCATTTCCCTCTTCATGTTTTGGTGTGGGTTTAGCTTCTGGAAAAAACAAACAAGGCCGGGCGCAGTGACTCAGGCCTGTAATCCCAGGACTTTGGGAGGCCGAGGCAGGTGGATCACCTGAGGTTGGAGTTTGAGAACAGCCTGACCAACATGGAGAAACCCCCATCTTTACTAAAAATACAGAATTAGCAGGGAGTGGTGGGCACCTGCAATCCCAGCTACTTGGGAGGCTGAAGCATGAGAATTGGTTGAACCTGGGAGGCGGAGGTTGTGGTGAGGCGAGATCACAACTCCCAAAGTTCAGGTGGTCATGTGTAACCATTGCTCTCCAGCCTGGGCAACAAGAGCGAAACTCCCTCTCAAAAAAAAAAAAAAAAAAAAAAGAAGAAGAAAAGAAGAAACAAACAAACGTGGGTTAAAAGGTGGAAAGATGGTGATTGATAAGCTACTAATTTGTTCTCACATTTATTTTGAGGCTACTAAGTAGCTGTCAGACACATGAAATGGCCTAAAATTACAGACAAAAATATTTGGGAAATTTTGGCAACATTTGCTTTTAGAATTAGTTGGTTCCAAAATTTTAAAACACATTATTTTAATTTTTATTATCTTTATTCAGCTTTCCCTCACATATGGTACACGAATTCAAGGTTTACAGTGGTTTTCAGTATGTTCAAGGAAATGTGCAACCATCACCACAGTCAATTTTAGAACTTTCTCATCATTCCCCAAAGAAACCCTGTACCCATTAGTGGCCGCTCCCCATTATTCCCCAAGTCTCCCTTCTACGTTCTACTTCTATAGATTTGCAAATCTGGACATTCACATAAATAGAATCATACGTGTAGTATTTTGTGACTGAATTCTTTCACTTAGCATGATGTTTTCAAAGTCCGACTATGTTGTAGCATGAATCAGTAACTCCTTCCTTTCAATTGCACAGTAATAGTCCATCATACGGGTAGGCCATGATACTCCCACTGGCAATGCATGAGGGTGTCAATTTCTCCACAGCCTCGCCAGCCAACACTTGTTATTACTTGCCTTTTTACTTCTAGCCATCCTACTGGGGATGAAGTGGTTTTCATTCTGGCTTTGATTTGCATATCTCAAGTAGCTAATAATGTTACATATTCATGTACCCATTGACTATTTGTAATCTTTTCTGGAGACATATCTATTCATTTCCTTTGCTCATTAAAAACACAGGATTATTATTGAGTTGTAAGAATTCTATATTTTGGATATAAGTCCCTTAGCAGATATGATTTGCAAATGTTTTCTCCCATTCTGCAGGTTGCTTTTCACTTTCTTGATGATACATTTTGTAGCACAAAAAATTTTAATTTTGATAAAGTCCAATTTATCTGCTTTTTCTTTTGTCATTTCTATAGTTCCAGCATTATGAAAGAAATATCTAGCCCTTCAAGGTAGAGATGAAAGAGTTACAACTTATAGATCTGATGGGAAGTTTATTATTAATATCATGCTTAGAAGATGAGGAAATAAGATACTTAGAACCAATAAATAAGAAAACAGCAATGGAAATTAAAAAAAAAATCACTGGCTAACTTCAGTTGACTGCAAAGGTCTCTGTCAGTCATGGTCCAGGCAGGAAGCAGGTGGAATATTCAGAAGGGCTGACTAGGGAGAATTTAATCAAGGGCCTTTTCTATAGAGGCATTGATCATGCAAGGAAACCAGGCATCATGATGGAGTCCCCAGGGCTGGCGATGCTGCAAGGCTGCTATCCCAGTGTGGTGGACAGGGAGGAAACGGGCACTGAAAGCTAGTGAAACAGGAGAGTTCCCTGATTCTCCTGGCAGGACATGCAAATGGGTGTGGCTCATCTGCGTGGTTGCCCTGCAGCTCAAATCTTTAGGGGGAGCATGCACACTGGCTGGTGCAAAGGCCCAGATAAAAGCTTTGGGCTCTCAGCCCAGCGGTGGTATCTAGGGGTGGGTGTCTGCAACTCCTGAAGCTCAGGTGGGCACATGTAATCAAGCTCTTTCAGATTTGCCATCTGCAGATGGCTTGTGTGCTAGTCAGCTAATCAGCTAGTCAATGGACCCTCTGCTTTATAGCATGGGCGGAAGGCCAGTGTGACAGCCTCTGTATCCCGAGCTCTGGCCCAGTGTCCCAGAAGAATCGGATCACATGTGGGCTCGAAAGATAAGTGCAAGGTTTTATTGAGTGGTGGAGGTGGTGCTCAGTGAGATGGATGGGGAGCTGGAAGGTGGAGGGGTGGGGAAAATAATCTTCCCTGGAATTGGGCTGCCCAGCAGCCAACCCTTCTCCAACCACCCCTGGCCAACCTTCCCTCAGCATCTTGACGTCCCTCTTTTTTTCTCTGCTACATCATTCTGCTGTCGCTGGTATGCTGGTCATGACATTCAGCTGCTTGTGTGTGTACCCACTAAGGTCTTGGGTTTATATAGGCACAGGATATGGGGCTTGGTGGGCCAGAGCAGTCTTGGAAAGCGCAACATTTGGGCATGAAAACAGGAGTGTCTGTTCTCACTTAGGCCCGCGGCACAGGCTTGAGGGTGAAGCCCTCACCAGGGACCTGGCCCTTCTCTACCCAGCGCTTCCCTGCCCAACTCCCATGTCACTAGCTATAGGGAAGGGCTGATGAGGGAAAGCCATGGCTTTTGCTAGAGGAACGTGGCTTCTACCCACCTGTAGTCTGGCAAGGAGGAGGCTGGAGGAATCATACCTCCGACTCTTTCCTCTCACCCTGTCATCTCCTGCCCGTGCATCTTAGCTGAACCCAACTCACACCAGGAACAAGGTGGCCTAGGTGATACGGTCCATAAGGTCAGCCTCTGGGGCCACAGAACACGATGGAGAAGAAGGAGGGTGGATTGTGGCATGGGAGGAGAACATCCAGTCAAGTCACTAGGATGGCGAGCCAGACACTTTGTGCTTTTGGTGGGGAAGCAATTTACGCTGAAGATAATTCCTTCATCTTGCTTTTAAACCAGCCCCGCCCCCATGCTGTCCCTTTACCGAGGAATACGTGCTCCCCATAGTCTCAAATGTTAATCTCCTTTGGCAACACCCTCACAGACACACTCAGGATCAATACTTTGCATCCTTCAATACGATCAAGTTGACACTCAGTATTAACCATCACAGAAGTCTTATTTGTGGATCTAACTTCCCACAAAGTGATTCTACCTTTTATTGTTATTTATAGATAGCTCACATGACTCTCACTGTGCAATAAAGTCCAGACAGAACCATTTTTATTTATCTTTATACCTCTTGAAGAACCTGCATAGTGTCCTGATATTACACAGGGCTTCAGCTCAGATTGATGAAAGAATGGATTTGGGATCAGGCATTATTGCATCTTCTTGGAATCTGCTAGTTGGAAGCATCCTCAGATGTTTCCTTTTTTCTTTTTTTTAAAGATGGAGTCTCGCTCTGTGGCCCAGGCTGGAGTGGAGTGGTGTGATCTTGCCTCCCTGCAACCTCTGCCTCCCGGGTTCAAGCAATTCCCCTGCCTCAGTCTCCTGTGTAGCTGGGACTACAAGCACGCACCACCACACCCAGCTAGTTTTTTGTATTTTAGTAAAGACAGGTTTCACTATGTTGGCCAGGATGGTCTCGAAGTCCTGACCTCGTGATCCACCCACCTCAGCCTCCCAAAGTGCTGGGATTACAGGCACGAGCCACTGCATTGGGCCCATACTTCTGTTTTTAACTTAGCCATTTCAAGTTCCTACTCAGCGAAGACTCTCCCTCCAGATAGGGGACACTGTTGGTGGCCCACTCAGCATTTCTCCTTTTTCTTCAAACAGAGCCCTGACTTTGTCCAAGCCTCCACCCTCCCTTAAGCAGCCAAGCATCAGAGGGAAAGCTTATCCTGGGCTAACATAATTTAAGGATAATATGTTCTCTTTTGCCAGCAATTGGTTTAGAAATGGAAATGTGACCAAGTTCTGGCTGCAGAGCCTCGAGGAGAGATTTGCTTGTGATTTCCAAGAAAGTCCTTCCTCCCTCCTTAGAGAGAAGGTCTGGTTGTTATTGGCAGCCACTTTATACCTAGGAGGAGAGCCAACTTCAAGATGAAGATGTTGGTGTAGATTGTGGAGCTGGGATTTGAAAACCTGAACTGTTGCTAACATCACTGAGGGTATCCTAAAGTCTGCTTTATCTCTGATATTCTTTTTATGAGTAAGTCTATTTCCTTTTTGGAAAGACCTTTGAATGGGGTTTTCTGTTACTCCGTATCTGAAAGTAGGCCCATACACCCTCCCATTGTTTTCCTCTTCAACTCTGCCGATATAGGAGCCAAAACAGAACCGAAGAGCTCTATGAATGTTTAGACTAGCTCTGTGCCCAGGAATGTCAGAATGGTTTGTAACAGAGACCCTGTCAAGCCGGAAACATTGTATCTCATTTTACTAGTGCTAGTACTCTGGGGGGATGGGAGTTAGTACTGTATCTATTCTAGATCTTGTTTATGTTCTGCCTCTTGTCCATTACATTCAGCCTGATTTTTAGAAAAATGTTTTCAAAATAGCATCTCTAAAATGTGAAAGATATTTTCTATTCCATACACATGAAAACCTTGCTTCCTCAGGTAAGAATGGGCCTGAAGCTCTGATTGCAGCGTAGATCGGTGACAATATTTGCCAAAGCAAAGCCCTGTTACCTGGCCAGGGGCGGTGGCTCACACCTGTAGTCCCAGCACTTTGGGAGGCTGAGGTGGGTAGATCACCTGAGGTCAGGAGTTCGAGACCAGCCTGACCAACATGGTGAAACCCTGTCTCTACTAAAAATACAAAAATTAGCTGGGTGTGGTGGTACGTGCCTGTAATCTCAGCTACTCTGGAGGCTGAGGCAGACGAATTGTTTGAACCCAGAAGGTGGAGGTTGCAGTGAGCTGAGATCATGCCACTGCACTCTAGCCTGGGCGACAGAGCCAGACTCTGTCTCAAAAAAAAAAAGGAAAAAAAAAGCAAAGTCATGTTTCCCAAAGAGGCCTTTCCACCCAGCACTCTTAGCAGGACCTGATGCTTCATACTAGAGAGGTAATAGGGCTGTTTATACAGCAAATAGCCAAGCCACATTCACAGTGAGATGTGTTTTGCCTTTCCTTGCAACGTATTCATTTCTTGAGATGGAGTTTCACTGTGTCGCTCAGGCTGGAGTGCAGAGATGCAATCTCAGCTCACTACAACCTCCACCTCCCGGGTTCAAGCGATTCTCCTGCCTCAGCCTCCCCCAGTAGCTGGGATTACAGGCATGTGCCACCACGCCTGGCTAATTATTGAGTTTTTAGTAGAGATAGGGTTTCTCCATGTTGGCCAGGCTGGTCTGGAACCCCTGACCTCAGGTGATCCGCCTGCCTCGGCCTCCCAAAGTGCTGGGATTACAGGTGTGAGCCACTGCACGCAGCCTCCTTGCAATTTAGATGGGAAGTCAAAACCAGCTCTTAAGTAAAGCCCACGTCGAGTGATTATTGGAGTCACTTTGGCAGGCAAGGGGAGGGGAGTCATTATTGACAGAATTTCTGGTGACTTAATTAGTAATTTCCAGGTACTCATCTTTCTGGGTAGAAATATCTCATTTTCCTCCATCTATTTCTTTAAGCAGGAATGGACAAAACCTTTTCATTGGCGTTGAGAGGGAGTAAGGTAATATGCTGAAAGTAAAAGCGGGGATTGAAGGCCATCTTATTGGGCACCCGTGGCTGAAGAATCGAAAAAAAAAAAATCATCAATTAGGAAAGGGAGAAAACAAAGGGGTTTGGAGCCAGGAAAGAAGGAAGAAAAATATATTAAGAGGAAGAAAGAATATAGGAATACAAAAAAAGAGTAGTATCAGGTCACTCAGGTACAATTTAAGAAACATACTTGAACCTGACATGCTTTCTTGTGGTAACAGACAAAAAAAAAATACATTTATTGGTGGTTCCTAAGTGAAAATATCTCACAGGACTTTTTTTTTAAAGATTGGTCAAAAAACTCAAAGAAAAATATTTTTTGAGTCCTATTTTTCTAAAGGCTGCGGTGTTCTGATCAGTCAGATAAGAAGCATTTATTGCCTAAAATCAAGCAGCAAGGATCTGTTCTTTTCCTGAAGTCCTGTAGCTGCATAAAACTGACCTCCTAAGCAGTACTTGTCTCTTTTTAATGAATAAATCTAAATTCTAGGAAGATTGATGATTGCTTCCAGACATGTGTGGGAGTCCAGAATATGCCACTCCAGAAGAAAGAAGATTGTTGAGCTGAAGACAATTAAGAAGGAACAGATGCAGGAAAGCTCTCTGCCCTCCATTTGCTTAAATGCAGGACAGAGATTGACAAACATAAAAGGCATCCTGCCCCTTTCTCTTACCAGGGAGAGCAAAGGCTAACCACTGAAGAGAGTTTTAGACTGCTATCTGCCAGGAGTTGGAGCCAGAGGAATCTACCTGAACATGCTTTAC
The DNA here is from genome assembly GCA_963574635.1 of Cheracebus regulus. NCBI lineage: Eukaryota > Metazoa > Chordata > Mammalia > Primates > Pitheciidae > Cheracebus > Cheracebus regulus. Next base: position 3,357 of record CAUYQU010039230.1, on the reverse strand, counting down.
CAACTTGCCTTTATCTGCCAGTTACTTGCTTCCCCGCTAAGAAGCCCCCTCTAGAGACCCACAGTCCTTTTCCCTTTTCCTGTCCCTTCTCTAAAAATCACTATTCTTTGTTGAAGATGTCGTACAAGCTGGAATTCAAAGCTACTTCTTTGAGAACTACTCCTTTCCTGGGTGTCTCTCATGAAGATGTGAGATGTACATGTTAATAAACTTGTTTTTCTTTTATCAATCTTTTTTTTATGGGGTCGATTCCAACTAAGAACCTATGAGAGGCCAGGCGTGGTGGCTCACACCTGTAATCTCACCACTTTGGGAGCCCGAGGCAGGAAGATCACCTGAGGTCAAGAGTTTGAGACCAGCTTGGCCAACATGGCAAAACCCTGTGTTTACTAAAAACACAAAAATTAGCTAGGCATGGTGGTGGATGCCTGTAATCCCGGCTACTCGGGAGGCTGAGGCAGGAGAATCACTTGAACCCGGGAGGCGGAGTTTGCAGTGATGCAGTGAGCTGAGATTATGCCACTGTACTCCAGCCTGGGCAACAGAGCAAGACTCCATTTAAAAAACAAACCAACCAACCTATGAGGATTGAAGAAACAATTAGTTTTCCTCTGCTACACATGATTTTATGTCTGCTGCATAATTTTTTAATCTTTTTTTTTTTTTTTTTGAGATGGAGTCTCACTCTGTCACCAGGCTGGAGTGCGGTGGTATGATCTCGGCTCACTGCGACCTCCACCTCCCGAGTTCAAGCGATTCTCCTGCCTCAGCCTCCCGAGTAGCTGGGACTACAGGTGCACACCACCACGTCCAGTTAATTTTTATATTTTTAGTAGAGACGGGGTTTCGCCATGTTGGCCAGGATGGTCTCAATCTCTTGACCTCATGATCTGCCTGCCTTGGCCTCCGAAAGTGCTGGAATTACAGGCATGAGCCACCGCGCCCAGCCAATGTTTTTAATGTTTCTAACATTAACGTTTCTCAAAGTGGTCTGTGGGCTACCAACTTCAGAATCACGTGGGATGCTTATTAAAAAGTATGTGTCATAGGCTCCACGCTAGCTGCAATGATCCAGCATCTCTGGAGGGTGAGGTACTTTTAACAGTTTCCCAGATTTTAATAAATTCTAACGTTGAGAAACAGTGGTCTAGATTTTAAGATCCATGTCATTTATTTTTGTTCCCTTCAGATGCCTGGCACGCAGAAGGTGCTTGATTAATATTTTTTGGTGGGATGAATCTAAGAAAAGTGAAACTGTCTAAAAACTTGCCTCTGAATTTCTTTCTTTTTTAATTGTATTTGGGCTCTGGGGTACATGTACACATCCTGCATCCTGCATCCTGCAGGATTGTTGCATAGGTACATACATGCCATGGTGGTTTGCTGTCTCCATTCCTCCCCACCTCTTCACCTGCATCTGGCATTTCTCCTGGTGTTATCCCTCCCCATCCTCCCCACCACCCCCTGCTGTCCCCCCCCTCCACCCCCCCACCTAGCCCTGTGAGTGTTGTTCCCTTCTCTGTGCCCAAGTGTTCTCATTGTTCATTACCTGCCCATGAGTGAGAACATGCAGTGTTTGGTTTTCTGTTCTTGTGTCAGTTTGCTGAGAAAGATGGTTTCTAGGTTCATCCATGTGTCTACAAAGGACACGAATTCATCATTTTTTATGGCTGCATAGTATTCCATGGTGTATATGTGCCACATTTTTTTTGTCCAGTCTATCATCAATGGGCATTTGGGTTGGTTCCAGGTCTTTGCTATTGTAAACAGCACTGCAATGAACATACGTGTGCATGTGTCTTTATGATAGAATGATTTATAATCCTTTGAGTATAGACCCAGTAATGGGATTGCTGGGTCAAATGGAATTTCTATTTCTAGGTCCTTGAGGAATCACCACACTGTCTTCCTCAATGGTTGAACTAATTTACATTCCCACCAACAGTGTGAAAGTGTTTCTATTTCTCCACATCCTCTCCAGCATCTGTTGTCTCTAGATTTTTTAATTATCGCCATTCTAACTGGTGTGAGATGGTATCTCAATGTGGTTTTGATTTGCATTTCTCTAATGACCAATGATTCTGAGCATTTTTCATATGTTGGCTGCATTATTTGTCTTCTTTTGAAAAGTGTCTGTTCATATCCTTCACCCACTTTTGAATGGGCTTATTTGTTTTTTTCTTGTAAATCTGCTTTAGTTCTTTGTAGATTCTGGATATTAGCCCTTTGTCTGATGTGCAGATTGTGAAAAATTTTTCCCATTCTGTTGGTTGCTGGTTTACTCTAATCATTGTTTCTTTTGCTGTGCAGAAGCTCTTAAGTTTAATTAGGTCCCATTTGTCTATTTTGGGCTTTGTTGCCATTGCTTTTGGTGTTTTAGTCATGACGTTCTTGCCTGTGCCTATGTCCTAAATGGTTTTGCCTGAGTTTTCTTCTAGGGTGTTTAGGTGTTAGTTCTTATGTTTAAATCTTTAATCCAGCTGGAGTTAATTTTTGTATAAGGTGACAGGAAGGGGTCCAGTTTCAGCTTCCTGAATATGGCTAGCCAGTTTTCCCAACACTATTTATTAAACAGGGAATCCTTTCCCTGTTGCTTATTTTTGTCAGGTTTGTCAAAGATCAGATGGTTGTAGATGTGTGGCGTTGCTTCTGAGGCCCCTGTTCTGTTCCATTGGTTTCTATCTCTGTTTTGATACCAGTACCATGCTGTTTTGATTACTGTAGCCTTGTAGTATAGTTTGAAGTCAGGTAGCGTGATGCCTCTAGCTTTGTTCTTTTTGCATAGGATTGTCTTGGCTATGCGTGCTCTCTTTTGGTTCCATATGAAGTTTAAAGTGGTTTTTTCCAGTTCTGTGAAGAAGGTCAATGGTAGCTTAATGGGTATAGCATTGAATCTATAAATTACTTTGGGCATTACGGCCATTTTCATGATATTGATTCTTCCTAACCGTGAGCATGCAATGTTTCTCCATCTGTTTCTGTCCTCTCTTATTTCCTTGATCAGTGGTTTGTAGTACTCCTTGAAGAGATATTTTACCTCTTTTGTTAGTTGTATTCCTAGGTATTTTATTCTCTTTGTGTGATGTGGCAAGGAAAATGGCTTCAGCCAGGCTAAAATGTAATGGCTTCTCAGGCTCACAGGCTACGTGCAGGCTCACAGGCTACGTGATAAGGCATTACGATTAATCAGGCCAACACCAGATGCAGACACCAGCCTCATTTCAATGGAATTCAAGAACTCACCGCTCAGGGTCGCACGGACCCTGAGAAGAAACCCCCATTGTCTTAGCTGCTGGCCTTGGCTTCTGAACAAACTGCTTGCTTACTGATATTGGGAGTTTTCACTGTCTCTAACTG
>CAUYQU010039229.1:0-50686 GCA_963574635.1 Cheracebus regulus | reverse complement strand
CATAATTGGAAGTAAATCACTCCTCAGCAATTGCATAGCATTTCACAGGTTTAAATAAAATATTGGTTGGCTGCTTATTTGTTATTTTCATCCCCTATCCCTTCCTGTCTCCATTGTTAAGCCCAATTATTGGCATAAAAGAGGTTTTTAATATCCATTTTTAGATTGCATTCTAGCCTGGGCAATAAAACAAGAATCCCAATCTCTCTCCCTTTCTCATCCTCTTTCTCTCTTTCATTCTTTTTTTTCTTTCTTTTGCTGTTTCTTTTTTTCTTTCTCCTTTTCTCTCTTTTTCAAAAAAAAAAGAAGTAGTATCCCTTGTCTGTGACGTATAAAACTCTCCTTTGCCACAAAATGACATGGTACACAAATGCAAATAAGTATAATTGGTAACTTAGCAACCACAAATATTTACAAATATGGAAGTCAGCCTCCATCAAAATGTCAGAGTAATTATTGGCAAATTGTATATCATGCAAATGTTTTGCAGCCATGCACAATGAACATTCTTGTAGGGGGTTGCCACAATTGCTCTTCACTGTTGGCTAAAAGTGTCACTTAGTATCTTGGGCTTTGTTGGGTTGAATTGGTGGGACATGAAATTATTTTATAGAACAAGTGGATATACAGTTTACCACATGCTTTTCCACAGGGATCTTCTACTTGGGTGTCATGGGAATTAGCCTAGTTAAAACACTGCAGAAATCAGCATTATTTACTGGATAATCTTCTTCAAAAAACAGTCAATAATTATTTTTTTAAGTCAGGGAATCTAGAAATTGTTGGTAGTTTAAATATTTTTTCAAAATTTACTCTTTTATGAATTATATTTGTAGAAGGAATTGTGTATTACTTACATTTAACAGTCTTCGGAATTCATTTAAAAGATTCTCTTAAGGTATATATGTGGTTTTGTTTTTAAAAGAAAGAGGGATGGAGGGCAGGAAAGAAGAAGGACAGGGAGGGGTAGGGAAAGAGGCAGAGAGGAGAGAAAAGAAAAGTTGGACATATGTGCATGATGAGTAAGAGCTGATGGAAAAATTCACACTAAGCTACATGTCCTTTATTTTGTAAATCTGAATGATGCCAAAATGGGTAAGCAAAATAATTGCATGGTGTGCCAATTAATACTTGAACTAGAGACAAAGGGATTAACTGAGTTTCCTACCCAACTGATTGGGATGTGGGAAGGGGACCTCAAATAACATAATAATTAAATTTGAACAGAATTTTGCGCTCCCTATATCTTATAAAAATTAATTTAGTCTCAAGGAGATATTAAAAATCAGATGTGTTCTAATTCTCCTGCAATCTTACATCTCCTCTACAATAGAGCTTACAGTTGGAGCCAATTTATTTAGCCTTTCACAGTATTTCAAATTCTTGTAGAGAAGAAGCTTTTTCTGCCAAGATTCACACCAAAGCAACTTGATAGTCTTGTCCAAGAAGGATCAAATGCAAAACTAGATGACAGTGAAAATTGTGCAATGTGCCTGTCTCTCTGCAGCCAGTCAAGTGCAAAGAAATCTGTGTCCTTGCTCTTGGGAAGCTTTTCAAATGTTCAGAGAAAACAGTTGAGCACAGGGCTTGTGGCCTGCAGGGTTGCCTCACTATTTGTTTTCTTCTCTAAAACTCTAGGGGGAGAATGAAAAGGCAAACACAACCATCCCACCCCTCCTTTTTAAATGCAGTAGCCATGCCAGATACTCTGAGTAACTTATTCAGCCCAAGGCTAATAAGCTGAACAACTTGTTTTGGCTAGACATTCCTCATCTCCATATGGAACTGCTTGTGTGAGTTTGGGGACTATCATGTGGTCAAAGGGGGGATGTTAAACCAAGAAAAAAAAATCAGCACTTTCCTTTTCGCTCTTATAAATCCACTTTCAACGCTGAAGTAAACTGCATGGATTGCCCAAATCCTTAGGCGGAAGACATCATAGAATATCACATAAGCACCATCTTTAATAGGTTTGAAGGCATGCCTCTTAAACTGGGCTACATTTACTGATAAATCCACCATATCTAACCTTGCCTACTTTGAACGTAGCCTTGGGGCCTTCTTTAGAAAGAAGGCATATTTTCACTGAACCAAAGTAAATCTTAATTATATATTGGCTTATATGGAGAGCCATTTTGCTTCTGAATGGGAATCTGTAACTGACAGAGGTAGAAAGTGGGTTGATGTGGTATATTTTTACAGAATCTATCAGAAGTTGTTTTTGAAAAGGGAAAAAAAGATACTCTCAATGTTTTAGATAATTTCAAGTTTAGTACAGTTGGTTATTTCATGTTCTTTATGCAGCATTTCAAGGGAATGATTCAGAATATTCTCTGATGCTTTCTTAAAACACCAGGTAGGATCTTACCTTAACAGACTGATTCAGTAGTTCTCAGATGAGGCTCAGTTTCCTCATGACTTTTAAAAGTCCATAGATTATTGTAAAAATTACTCCAAAGTCCAGAGTTGAAGGTTATTATTCCTTAACATTTATTTATAGTTTTCCATGAAAGAAATATTCCAGGGAAGTCAGCTGGTTTTCCAGCCTCTGCAGTGAGGCAGTAAGCTTCAGTGAGAGGTACTATTAATTCATTCACTTCCTCGTTTATTTAGTTATTCATTCAGAAAACATGCACAGAACAGTTCTTATCTGCTAATCAATGAGTTATAGTGCTGAGGATATAAATAGGCATGACTACTATAATCATAGCACCATAAAGTCTATTCCCATTCTGTGGTTGCTTTGACAAGTCAGACTGAGTAACTGCCCATGATGCCAACTTTCTAGAGAGATTCGATAGTCAAAGGCCACTGTTATACATTTTATCTTCCATCTCAAAGGTCAGAAAAAGTACATATGACCACACAATTCTGGGGCACGTGGCCAAACATTTCTATTTTGTGCTTTGCTTTTCAAATTATGTTTGTATGAAATATAACCCTGCATAGAGAAAAGACACAATATTTGTACTAACTAAATAATTTTCAAGCAAACACCCATTAACTTCACTTAGGTTGAGATAGAACCTTACAAGTTCCAATACCTTTCACCCAAGTGTCCCTTTAAATGAAAACCCCTTTCTTCCTCAGAAGTACCCACTCTTCTGACTTCCGTACTTCATTTGAATAGAGTTATAATGTATGGTTTCCTTGGCATCTTGATACTTGCACTTAATTTTGTATTTTTAAAATTAATCTATGTTGCTGCATGTAGTTCTAGTATTTCATTGTATGAACTTACTGCAATTTACCAATTCTATTGCTGGACATTTGGGGTACTTCCAGTTTTGGGCTACTACAAATGTTGCTGTTTACAGTGGAATTGTTGGACTATAGGGCATGCTTACAGTCAACTTTCATACATACTGCCAAATGACATTTCATACTGGATTATTCAAATTTACACACTGATAAGCAGCTTGAGAATTTCTATTGCTTCATGCGTTTGCCAACATTAATATTGTTTAAAACTTATAACCAATCTGAAGAGTGCAAGTTGTTCTCTGATAGATTTTTCTGAGGTTGTTTAGCTTCTTCATTGATATTTATTTATTCTATTGGAAATTTATTTTTGAATATGATGCAAGAGAGAGCCTAATTCTGTTTTCATATAGATGCTCAATTTCCAGTTGCTCCATTTATTGAAAGACTTTTATTTCTCCACTGATATACTGTGTCATATAGCAAGGGTCAATACACACACACTTTTCTTCATTTGACCTCTCTTTTTCTATTTCCATGTCAGTTCACACTGTCTTGGTTAGGATAGCTTTAACTTAAGTCTGGTATCCGGAATTCCAAATCTGCTACCTTGTTTTCCTTCTTCAAGAACATCTTAGCTATTCTTATCTCTTTATATTTCTGTACATATGTCAGAATTAGCTGTCAAGTACTTTAAAAATCCTTTTGGGATTTAATTCACATTACATTGAATTTATAAAACAGCTTTAGGAGAATTGACCCAAATTTCCATCCCTCACTTTATTATATTTTTCCTTTTTTTAGGTCTTTTTAATATTGCTCAGTAAAGTTTTATAACTTTCTTCATATATTTTGCGCATCTTTTGTTAGATTTATTACTAGTTTCTTAGTGTCTGGATGCCATTTGTAACGGTGTATATTTATTTTTATTGAGGTATAATTTACATAAAATATTCTTTTTAAATATACGATTTTCACTAACGAATATAGTCAGGGAGCTGATATCACTATCAGGATAAAAAAGTATTTCTGTTGTTTCCTGAAACTGACCTGTAATACTTTGGGATATCATTTCCACTCCTAGCCTCTGTTTGATCTAAATTCTGTCCCCAACATTTTGTCTTTTCCAAAATATCATACAAATGTTATATAGAATGTAGTTTCTTTGTGTTTGTCTTTTAAAATTAACATAATGCTTTTTAAATTCACCATACTGGTGCATATATCACAATTCATTTCTTATTATTGCTAAATAATATTCCATTGTATAAAGGTACCACAATTTATCTATTCCCCAGGTGATAGACATCTGGATTTCCATATTTCAGTGATTAAAAATACAGCTGCTAAAAACATTTGCAAATAGTCCTCTCTGTGAATACATGATTTCATTTGTCTTGCATAAATCTGCGGGTTGAGTTATGGGGTCACATATTAAGGCGATGCTTAACCGTGTTCGAAACTGCCAGACTGCTTTCCAAAGAAGCTATAGCTATTCGCTTGCTCAGCAGCAACGCATCAGAGTTCCAGTTGCTCTGCATCTTTGACTTGGCATTGTTGGTTTGCTAAATTTTAGTCATTTTAGTTAAGTATGTAAACCTCATTCATGCTTTTAATTTTCAATTCCCTTATGATTAACAGTGGTTAGCATGTTTTTATGTGCTTATACATATCTCTTTTTGGTGAAGCGTCTGCTCAAATCTTTTGCTTATTCTTTTGATTGGGTTGTTTATTGTTATATAATTGTGAGAGTGCTTTATGTAATCTAAATACCAGTCTTTACACATAGGTGTTTTGCCAATATTTTCTCCTAGTTTGTGCCTTGTATTTTAATTTTTTTATCAATGTATTCTGAAGAGCAGAAGCTTTTTATTTTGATGAAAGTTAATCTTTTTTATTGTTGTTTGGGTATGTGTGTGCCCTATTTATGAAACCAATACTTAGTGCAAGATCATAAAGATTTTCTTCTATGTTTTCTTCTAGAAACTTTATACTATTAGATTTTACATTTAAGTCTACTTCAAATTAAGTTTTGTATACGGTGTGGAGTATAGACAGAGGTTCATTTTTGCATATGGATGTGTATTAGTCCATTTTCATGCTGCTAATAAAGACATACCAGAGACTGGGCCATTCACAAAAGAAAGAGGTTTAATGGACTCATAGTTCCATGTGGCTGGGGTGGCCTCACAATCATGGCGGAAGGTGAAAGACATGTCTCACATGGTGGCAGACAAGAGAAGATAACTTGTGTAGGGAAACTCCCCTTTATAATATCATCAGATTTCAAGAGACTTATTAACCCTCATGAGAATAGCATGGGAAAGACCTGCCCTCATGATTCGATTAACTCCATTAACTCCTACCAGACCCCTCCCACAACACATGGGAATTGTGGGAGCTACAATTCAAGATGAGATTTGGGTGGCCACACAGTCAAACCATATCAGGATGTCCAAGTGTTCCTGCAAGATTTGTTGACAAAACTATTCTTTGTTCATTGAATTAACTTGACACTTTTTCAAAAATCAGTTGAGCATCTATATGTGGATTTATTTCTGTACCTTATCCTTTTCTGTTGAACTATATGTTATTCTTCCTCTTGTGCTACAGTCTAGGCCACAGAAGCCTTAAATCAGGTAGCCTTAAACTCAGGTAGTATGAGTCCTCCAAACCTTTCTCTTTCTCTCAAAGTTGTTTTATTCTAGTTCATTCTATTCCTTTGCATTTCCATATAAATATGAGAATTATCTTGTCAATTTATATAAGAAGACTGCTGTGATTTTAATTGGGATTGCATTGAATTGCTAGAATAAAATGAAAATAATAACTATTTTTAAAATATTGACTCTTCCAAATACATGAATATGGTTTATCTCTCCACTTATTTATCTTTTCCTTGATTTATCCACATTTTTTAGTTTTCAGCATATAGGTGATTTCCATATTTTGTTAGATTCATCTCTTAGTATTTTTATGTTTTGAAGCTATTGTAAAAGGTATTATTTTCTTTCATTTCAATTTCAGTTGCTTATGTCTAGAATACAGATATTCAGCTAATGCATGTGTATTGGTCTTGTATGCTGTGAACTTGCTAAAGCTATTCACTTTTTATGAATTTGCAAAAATTTTCTTGGGGATATTATTCTTAGGTAATCATGCTACCTGCCAATAAAGATAGTTTTATTTCTTCCTCTCTGGTTTGTATGCCCATTTTCTTTTTTGGATGCTATTACAAATGGTATATGCTTTAAAACACTGTTTTTATTAATTGCCCCTTGTATAGAAATTTTTTAAAAAATCTATATCCATCTACTTTGCTAAACTCTTTTATTAATTCTAATAATTTGTCTGTAGATGTTTGGCTGTTTTACACAATTATGTCTTCCGCAAGTGATAATGATTTCACTCTTCCCTTTCTAGAACTTGTTTTAATTATTTTTGTCTTACTCGTGGGCTAAGAACTCCTGTATAATGTTAAATATATTAGTAATAAACTGCAAACTTGTTTTCCTTTTTATCTTAAAAGAAAATCTTTAAAACATTTAGCACTAAGTAGGATGTTCATTTTAGGTTTTTTTGTAGAACTCTTTTCACAATTTAAGAAAATTTCCTATGGCTCCTAATTATTTGCCAAGAGCTTGGAACAAAGATTTTCCAAGATTTCAAAGAGGATTTTATAAAAAAAATATTGCCAAAAAATTTATTATTTATATAAATTTGACAAATTTGTAGTCATGAACTTAACAAAATTGACACACAAAAATAGAGAATCTGAATAGTTTTATAACTTCTAATAATTATATATATAAATAAAAGCCTTCTTAATTAGAAAACTCCAAACTCTGATATCATCACTGCTGAATTCCACCAAATATGTGAACAAAGAATAATATCAATATTATGCCAATTCTTCTGGAGAACAATGAAAGAGAATATTTTCAACTGGTATCATGAAGCCAACAAAACTTGAAACCAAAGCCTGACTAAAACATTAGAGGAGAGGAAAAGTATGACCAATCACAAATGTGAAAACGGATGCAAAATTTTTACACAAAATATTAGCAATCCAATTCAGCGATACATAAAATGACAATGCATTTGTTGGGGGACAATTCTTAGTGAGGGTCTTCCATTTATGCGTGTCTTGTGAACAGAAGTACTGACTGACATTTTTTCCAGGCTATCTTAGGAAGAGTGTTTATATAGAAAATGCCTGTAGTCCCAGCTACTTTGCAGACTGAGGCAAGAGAATTGCTTGAACCCAGGAGGCGGAGGTTTCAGTGATTTCCAAGATTGTGCCACCACACTCCAGCCTGGGCAACAGAGTGAGACTCCATCTCAAATAAATAAATAAACTCTGAACACAGAATTGGTATCTCCTCCTGATATCAATTTTACTGCTGAGCAAAGGCAAGCATGCAGGGCAGGTGTGTTTCTGACCATTATAAAAGATTTAAATTCCTTATGATTAAGGTTTCTCTCCTGTAACATAGGGATATATATGATATTACGATAGGCAATAGGGTCAAGTAGGACCCAAGATTCAAAATGGATTGCTTCCATTCTTAGTGCATGTGCATTTCTGCCACAATAGTGACTACCTCCAACACACCTAGACTTCTGGGGAGTTTTCTACGACTAGAACCAGTGTGAAGGGTTGCAGCCCACAGGTTTGGGAAAGACCTCTCAGAATAGGCTCAAAGTATGAGCATATTTACATTCCATGAAAATGCTCATCAGAAGGCCTCTAGTACAGTGGTTCTTCATAACCAGACAGATAAAAGATGGTATGCCCTAGGAGTACAAATAAAAGGACCAGGAAAGAAAGGAAAGTTTATTCATGGATCCAACAACATGGATTAATTCTTATGCTCTGCACTCCAAAGACTTGGATGATGGAACTATATAAAGACCCCATCCCTGTGTACCCATTTCAGGACAAAATTGCAGGGTCATTCCAGCTTTAGAACTCCCTGTAGCAATTGGCCAGAGACCTTGCATGATTGTTTCACAACTTCCTTCCAGTTATCATCCTTTCACCCATCCATTGGTGATGGTTCTCAGAGCACCCTTCAATGAACATCCTATACACAAATCTATCTCAGAGTCTGCTTTTCAAGGAATCTAATCTATGACACAGGTTAGACACAAGCTGGATTTGAGTTTATTTCTCTATCATGCTATATGTAACTCTACAATCTATGATATATCTGAAAACTTCATACTCCATTAGTGTCATGGAATCTTATGCAATATTGCCCCTGAACAAGGAGCAAACTTTCAGTAAAATAAGATGTACAATGGTTTAAATTTTATGGGATTCGCTAACTTTATCATTTATCTTATTACAAAGTAATCCACTTAGATAGAATAACAATGTATGCTTCAAACCAGAAACAACAAATAATATTGTTTCTTTTATAGCCATATCCCGATCTGGAAACCAAGCAGTGGACATAAAAGTGAAAAAATGAACAGGACTATCATGCCAAAATATTTTTATAATGCATACCTTCTGCGCTCAAATATTTCAACACCACTTTCCAAATTTACTTGCTTCTTCAAGTAATAACCCATTAATAACTTTTTACTCCATCCTTTTAACTTTTGGTTCTATTGGTTTAGAGGTTTTGTACCTGTGAGATTTATGCTTCCACTGTGGAGCAATGCCAACTTAATGATAAATGAAGACTGCAATTTGGGGGTCTTTGTGCCAAAAGGTAAATGGCAAAAATTAAGGTTTACAATATTGGCTGGGGGATAATCCTAATTACCCAGAAAAACATTTTGTAACTGTTAAACAATGGGAAGTGTTTTGATGGAACCAGCAGATTTCTCAAATGCCTCTTTATGTTACTGCATCCAGTGATAAAAGCTAAAAGAACTACTACAACTCTAAATGAACAGCACTATCATGACACAGTATCTTTGTAACTCATACTTTTCCTGCTAAAATATTTCAGGCCCACTTTCCAAATTTACTTCTATCCTCACAATACTACATATTTCTAAATGAATTCCAACATACCACCTTTTCTCTTTATTTTTTTTTCATAAATTTACCACCACTTGACCTTTCTAACTTCCTCTCATACTTTTTTCTCTTTTATTTTTTTCATAAATTTACCACCACTTGACCTTTCTTACTTCCTCTCATACACTTTTATCTGGTAATTAGAGTGTACATTAGTATAACAGAGTGTCTTTAAATGGTAAATATGTCAGCAACCAAGTGTAAGCAACTAAAATCTTCATTTTTTTCCCTAGTAGTAAAGGTTTGCTCAGTATTTGCTGAAACATGTGGATATCAGATAACTGTCTCAAGCCCAATAATCATCAGCAATAGAGTAGATTATCCCTGTGCTAATCATTCTATTCCCAGCCAAATGGTTTATTAATTTACCTGATGGCCAGGATTCTGATTGTGATCTCTTAACATATGCTTGAACTCAGTGAAATGCTAATCATTGTTACCCATTAGATAGTTAATTTACTAAGCATGCTGTTATAAAAATCCCCACTATAAAATTCTGTTTTCATATTGGTAGGACATAGGTTCAAGGTCTGATACTGGTAGTAGATATTCTCAGTTTAAACCAAATTGACAAACTAAATGTTGATAAATCTCTAGGACCCAGTGACCTCCACCTAACAACTTTTGGGGGAAGAAAACTCACAGTGAAATTACCTACAGTAAAATTACTAAATCTATAACCTGTCATTCTAAAATCTTTGATCCAGAGGTCAGTCAGATTGCTCATGTAACTCACACCTTTCAGTGCATTCCAGAATCACTTACTTGTGAGAACTAATAATTAGTTTAATTAATGGGACTGTTTATGAACTAAATACATAAAAATCAAGTAGTCTTCTATTTATATTATCAATAAGCATTTATTTTATTTAATGGAGGAAAATTATCAACAATAGCAACCTCCTAAACATAAAACAAACAAAAACCTGATAATCTAGGGGATTAATAGCAAAATTGTGGAGTTACAGTAATAAAATTCTAAAAATTCCCTAGAAAATAAATATAATATTTCAGAAGAGAAAACAATATTCTTAGAAATCAGTTATAAAATTTATATAGTCCAATTTGAAACAAAACAGTGATAATTTTTATTAACTTGTCATTTTTAAAATGACAACCTTACCGAATTGTGTTTTACATATCATAAAATTCACTCCTTCCAAGTGGAATAAAATAAATGTTGGTAACCTTACTGCATGATCTAGCTGAACTCCTCAATGAGTTTTAGAGCATTTCATCCCTACAAATAAGATCCCTTATTTCCATTTACAGTTACTTCCAATTTCCATCCCTAGTCTCATGTAACAACTAATCTACTTTCTGTCTCCATAAATTTGCTTTTTCTAGACATTTCATGTAGCTGAAATCATATATTATTAGATCTCTCATGTCTAGCTCTTTCAATTAATGTAATGTTTTAGAGGCTCATCCATGGTGTAACTTGTGTCAGTAGTTTGTTCCTTTCTATTGCTCAATAGTATTCCATTGTATGGATATAATTGTCGAAATAACTGTGAGGATAATGATGTAATAAATATGTTTAAAAAGCCAAAATATTTTGAAATTGTAAAAGGCGAGAAAAATCTTGTCCAAGTGACAATACAAACTATGATAAAATAAACTATGTGATATTGTTGCAGGAAATGGCAGACATATCAATGGAGATAATTATAATATTTATACCTAGAGTCATTTATAAGAACTTAATATATGATTTTAAATGGTACCTCAAATCAGGGAGGAAAAGAATTGATTACTCAATTAGTGGTGTTTAGACAACTAGCCAAACACAAAAATAATCTTAAATCCATACTACACACCTGATACCCCACAATGAAATTAATCCCAAGTGTTTAAAGATTCAAACATAAAAGGTGAAACCATAATCATACTAGGTGAATATTTATATAGTCCTTAGCATCACAGGAAAGCCATAAAGAAAATGCTTAATACTTCAAATGTTTGAAACATATGTATGGCTGAAATCATAAAGTAAATTGTAAATGACAAAAAGAGGAAATATTTACAGAATATAAATGTCTAATAAGTGGCTCATATTTCAACATATAACATAAAAGTGTGCTTGCCACACACTAAGAGAAATTCAGCCCGAAAACAAAAATATATCAAATAGCCATATAAGTAAATGTCCAAGGAATGACAGAGTCAATAGACATAAATTCAATCTTACTAAAATCATACATAGTAGGACCCTAAAGAAATATGTATGAAATAAAATTTGATATTTAAAGGGATTTTTTAATGTTAATCTCTGGTATTAGCCATGGTGAGGGACAGTAAGCACTCTCATATTCTTCTGTTGATCAAGTACATTAAGTATAACCTCTATGGAAGACAATCAGGAAAAAAATCACAAAAGCATAAAAACATAGTGCATATTCTGACTCAGCAGTTGACTTCTAGTATTCTAAGGGTAGTCATGAATACTTGTTTATAAAAGTAAAATCCAAAAGCACTAAAATTTTATCCAACAGTAAAGAATTATTCAATAAATTATAATAAATTCCTACAATTGAATTATCTTTGCCAATAAAATGATGAAAGATATTTACATGGAAATGACAGGAAAATAAATATTGCTAAGAAATATTGTTTTAAAATGTAGATTTTATAATAGTTTTGGCTATGCGATACTGTATTAATTTCCAGAAAAGCAATATACATTTTCAAAACATAGATGAGAGAGAGAGACTGATTTGGTGGTGGCCATGATCATCATAATTTTTACTGATGGAAGGATAATGAGTATATTTAGAATGAACTTAAAATACAAAATTATTTACCTCATCTGTATTTTCCAAATGTTTTATAATTAATGTGTTACTTTTATCAGTAACATTATTTATAATACAAGATTATTTAAAGGAATATTAACTATCTTGGAAAAGTGAGTGAAAACATAATAATAAGCTTAATGAGAACTAGATGAAAAGTCTAAGCAAAGCCTTCGACTGGATAACACATAGAATTTCAACATGTACCTAAAAATGGGAATTTAAATTTTCAAAAAGATGTACAAAATTGTACATCAGTTATCCTGCTTTCATTTCTTTTTGGTTATTTCTGTACCTGCCTTCTACTTTTCTTATATTTTTACTATAAGAGCATTCCTCTTTGTCATTTCTTTACCCTATTTACACGAGGGACTTAATGTCTTCTGAACAAAACAAGTAGGAAGAAAACCTTCCCTCAACCCTAATTGATCCCAGATTACTCCTCTCTTTCTTTTTCTTTTCATCAGCCTCTTAGAAGAACATGCCATACATTCTGTTTACTTCCATAGTTTGTGTTCATTCTCAGTCCACTGCAGTCTGGCTTTAGTCCCAAATATTCTGATGCAACTTTTGTCGCTATGTGTACAAATGCTCTTCCAAATGCCAAACACATTAAGCAAGCTCTTTCTAGGCCTTTAGGGTAGAGACTTTGTGTTACTCATTTCAGATTCACCTCAAGCCCCAAATATAGTGTTTTTCTTCTTGTTAAATCCATCTCTGGTACTTAGAATGGGGCCTGGTTCTAGTATCAGAGACGGAAATCAGTAACGGAATAGGAAACAGAAAGATTCTTGTTCCCAAGTACTTTGTATCCCACAATCACAATATTTATTTTGTTGTATTGAATTTGCTTTTACCTCTCTCTCCTGAGATTGCAAGGATTAAATAAGATATTGTATATAAAGCACTTGGCATACAGATTCTAATTCACACTCAGAGCTCAACAAATGGTAGCTAATATTTAAATTCTGTATGCTCAGTAGATGTTATTTTCCGGGGTGAATTTGCTTCTCAAAAATTGAAAGTATGCATTTGCATTTCAAAAATATGCTTCGCATTGGGAATCATACTTTGCAGTCACATTCATGATTGACTCTTTCCTATCCCTGTTTTAGGTCCTATTTATTCAAAGCTTTCCTGTATTTCAGCATAGTGTTAGGTGCTGGAGCTATAAAGATAAATAATATATACTCCTTGTCCTCAAGAAGCTCACTGTCATGTTGATGATACAAGTAGCGATATAATACAGCATAAGGTGTGATGACAAGGTTATTCGTCTTAAAACACGAGCTGATGCTTTGGCTTTTAAAATCAAATGAACCCGCAAGCACATCCACAGAGAAGCCACTGTATCTGCTGACGTAGATATAGGCATAATGTGAGCCAAAGACTGTTCTTAACCCAGCACCCTCAAATACTGTTTGGAAGAATCCAAAACATAAACAAATGTACTTCTCAAATATTTGGACATAAATAAGTTTATCACTTAATCTATCAAAAGAAATTTTTATCCAGAACATTGTGTCGCCAGTACTAACAAGAGACAATTTAATTCAAAATTGCAATTCAGAAGGTATACACAAAATGACTATGAAAATTACAAAATAGCAATGAGGACATCTGTGGGATTTGAGATACTGGTTTCTTCTTCTTTCTCAAGTGGTAGAGAAGAATTGGGAGGGGGATTCTGTGCACCCTGCCTACATTCAGAGAGGGAAATTATAGCTTATTAACATCTACAATTAAAGTTTATTGCTGAGAACTGAATAGTTGAAAAAACCTGAGATTTTACTCAACTTACTAGGTTCAATATAGTTTATTCTAAAAGCATAAAAAGAATTCTTTCTCTCTCCTCATGACTGTTTTGTATCTGGCCAGAGAAATTTCAATGACTCTCTGAGCCTCAGGCTGAAAATAAATGTCTCTTCACACTTTGACCACCAGATTCCAAGTAGACAGGCAAGGTTATTATTTGGCACATGAAATACTTTGACAATCTGTGTATGTGTGTAAGTGTATGTGAATGTGTATGTGTGAGCACAGGCAAATGTGCCCTAAGAAGATTCCAAGGATAGAGGCTCAGTCTTACTTCTCTTTTTATCCTGACAATATTTCTTATAGTGGATACTTAGTCGACTAATCAATGTAGACACTTAGTCTTCTAATCAAGGAATCAGCAAACAGATGAAAGTGGAACATAACTACTGAAGTATGTGGTGAATAAGACATAGTGCTCCATTACCCAGATATTAAAAGTAACTAAACTACATGTGAGTTTATTAGTAAAATCCATAGGCAAAAAAAAAAAAAGGAGTCTGAAATATCTGTGTTGCCTCCAGGAGTTTCTTCCAGTTTGAAAAACTGGTTAAACCAAGCCCTTGTCTTTCATACAGGAGGTTACAATCTCGGGATCTTGGGATGAGTCTCAATCTAACTGAAATATGAATGTCATTGCTTTCCACAAGTAAAATTTTTAAAATAAGTATTTTTGCTGAATATATTTTATTTTTTATCATGATTTCCTTTCCACATTTTTGAAGCTTTCTCTCTGTTCCATATTCCTAACTCTGCAGAGATGGGAAAAA
This sequence comes from Cheracebus regulus, assembly GCA_963574635.1. NCBI lineage: Eukaryota > Metazoa > Chordata > Mammalia > Primates > Pitheciidae > Cheracebus > Cheracebus regulus. The sequence goes on along the minus strand of CAUYQU010039229.1, from coordinate 36,068 downwards.
AACATTTAAAAATAGATTTAAATGAATTAAAAAAAATTGTTTGCAGTCATCAGCATAAAATACTTTAAAAACATTAATTCATTGAGCACTTAGCTTCAGAATGTCTACTGAAGTTAGTATCAACTTCATCATCACTGACTTAGAGAACATTCTAGAAACGGGCTGAGAGAAAGGAGGAGGAGGAACAAAAAGATTGGAAGACTGTGAACAAGAAAAAAGTAGAAATGCCTGGAGCATTACTAAGTGTGCTTCTGCGTAGAATGGCTAAATTACATGCATGAAAATACGTTTGGCTCATTGGATCATTAACAAGGAAGCATACCTCATTCTTTGTCTATGCAGTGGCTCTTTAAAATTCCAGCCATAAACAATATAGAAGAGGCTCTGTGTATCTTTCAGTGATTATTATCACAAATGATGACACTTTTTAAAAACTCAGATATCGCTGAGGATTTGCAAGATTTACTTGAGAAGCATAAGCAGAGGGGTAGCAGGTTTGCGATTACTCCAGATCCAGTGAGTTTAAGTTTATTCAGTTCTGTACACCATATCTACAAAAGTAGCTTGCAGCACTGTTTCTGGCCTTCTGAAGACTACAGCTGTTGCAAAGTTCCCGTGACATGTCATTGTCTTCTGTTATCATTCTTGCTCTACAGCCTGTGTCCCTCTGTTAGAAACAACTACCTCAGCTTGGCAGCTCAGCCTTCAAAAGAGGCGGTGTCGCTTTAGTATCACGTTTGAACCAAAGCAGGAGAGCAAAACAAACCCTTATACATGGATGTTCTGGCTTAGATACAGGATACCAGCTCAAATAAAATGTCACTGCAGATAGCACAAATTATTGTAAACAAATACTGCCTCCACGCCTGGTGTAAAACATCCACTGATAAGACTAAGACTATCAAATGCTTCTTTGGGGCATGCTTTTGTCTCCTTCATCTTTAAGCTCAGAGCTCAATCCAATTATCTACCAATTTCTGTTCTGTTTGTGATTTATGTGAACCAGGGTTGAAGGATTGTTTTTGGAAAAATATTTTTGGTAAGACAAGTTGAAATTTTTAGCTCATAAGCTAAGATTACCTCAAAATAAATATGTTAAATAAAATCCACAAGGTATGAATGCAAGAACTCTGGGCATACAAGAACATTAAAATATAATTTTCCATAAGGAATTGACATTTTTCATAAGATTCTTTACATTTTCTCTCTCATCATTTATTTTGAGAATGTCCAATTTGTGCATGTTTCATCAACTTATATTGTTAAGTGTAAAGTATTTCCCCAGTAAAAGGATTCCTGAGTCTCGAAATTGCCTTCCTTCCTCACTGTAGCTAACTGTAAAATTCTTACACTGTGTAACTAAAATGCTAGATTCTTTCCATAATTCATATTGATTTTTGCATAAAATGCCTATTCTGAGCTCAGAACTACATAATCAAACACAACCATCAATTTCTGATGCTAAACAAAATTATTCCTTTGGGGGGATTTACTCACACGTTCTCCGGAGATAAAGGAGAAAATAATCATCTAGCTTCCTGAAACATTACAACTTTATATTAGATAAAATAGACACCTCTATCTCGAGTCAATTTCCATGTCAGGTAAATCAAATAGAGCTCCCCAGTAAAGTGCTAAATTTCATCTGTAAGTCAAATCCGTTAACAGTTACTGAGGCTTTTAAGCCTCCAAACACTCGGAAAAGGAGGTGGTCACGAAGGCGCTTATGAAAAGGGATATTTTTCCAGGAAATTTTTATCTGATATCATCCAGGTGCTTTCCCTTTCGTGTTTGTCCCTCTCCTAAACAAATCAAGGGTGCCCCAGTAATCTTCAGAAGAATTTCTGTTCTTAAAGTGTAATCCTAAAACCCTATCACTTCTTTCCTTTCACGTCTAAAGTTGTTTGGAGAGCAACACTAGCATCGGCTTTCTTCCTCTTCTTGGAACCTACCAAAGAGCTCAAATACTTGCTGCTGTTCCCTTTTCTTGAAAAATTTTTTCCTCATACGTTTAGTGGGGGCTCTGTCACAATATGCAGGTATCAGCTCAAATGCCTCCCTTTCAAAGATTCATTATCTAACCACCCAAACAAACATGGTTACACCAGTGACTTCACGCTTCATTCCTTTATTTCATTGACTTTGTAATATTTATCCTGATCTGAATGAATCTGCCTATTTATTTTCTTGATTACTCTCTGTCCTCCCAATTCCCATGGAATAGAAATTCTGTGAGAATCAAGCTTTTTACCTGCCCTCTGTCGTACTCTAGGGTGCAGTCAGCGCACAGTATATATTTAACGGACCAGAAATAGAGCAGATTCCACTGTGACTGAGGGAAAAATTTCATATCCTTAAAGTCAGAAGTCTTTTTCTCCCTAGGCTCTTGGCTTCCTCCCAGATCAGGAATTTTTGTCTATTTTATTAGTGGAATTACCCAAATATCCTGAAAACACCTGACTTTGATTTAGTTTCCATGAAATGAATACTAGGTCCCAACCATGCATTCCATCACTTTCCTATCAAATAGATATTCCCAGATTTTCTAAGGTATTTTCCTTCCTTTCAAGAAGCACACAGTGCCTGCAAAGTCACTAAACATCAGTGCAAGCATCACTGCTGAGGACTTCCAAATATGGCATCAAAACAGCCACGGAGACTTGTCTAAATAATATCATATCTCCCAGCGGCTGGATTTTAGTTTATTAACTTTAAAATGCAAGGCAGGCTTAAAGATTAACAATTTTCTTGGATAAAGGAAAAGGGAAAAATATAATTAATCATTTGCCTGTCCCCCAACACTAGTTTACAAAACCATGGTGCAACTTTATTGAGCTCAAAATTGAAGGGTGGCAAGGTTAATATGTAGCTTTAGACCTCACAGTTTCATTAACAAACACATTACAGGCTGTAAAGCTGAACTGACATTAATGCTAGGCCCAAACAAAGTAAATAATTACTGGCTTGGCAAATGAGGAAGTACTTGCAGAGTTTGTTTACATTGGGTTTTTGGAAAATTCATGTTGGCAACAAGTCAAATACACTTTGACTAGTAATTGTGACAATTGCTCACAGATGCTGCTGGAAGAACAACAAAAGAATGGAATTATGGCTTTTCTCTCCCCCTGCATTTTCCCCCTTTGTTGCCATTTTTTTTTTCTTTACCATTTTGGATCAATAAAGAACTTGCAGCCACAAAGATAAGTGGGTTACATGGCAGATGGGCCTTGGAATGTTTAAAAAATCTCATGTTGCATTTTGTCTCTTGGCCCTAGATTGGAAAAGACACAGCTGCACTCAAGCTGCAGTCATAAAATCCACACTCCTTGAAAATGCCTATGGGTCCTCTCAATAGAACAGAGTTGAGATGAAGCCCGCTTAGAAATTTTCCAACAGAAAAACTAGTTTGCTTTGTGTTAGTGCACTATTAACAAACCACTGAGTTTGTAAGACTTAAGGAGAGAATTCTGGCCGAATAGGATCCATTTCATTTTCCCCAGTTGGATTGGAAAGTATAAACAGGAATCAAGGAAAAAGGCAACTCACTAAACTGGAAAATAGTTCTGTAGGGCAATTGATGTCTGTTACATATAATTTGAAAGAATTTTGGTTTCCATCATCAAAGATCAGTATTTTATCACCTAAAAGCTGATACTTCACACAGACACAGACACAGACACACACACACACAGACACACACACACACACACACACACACACACACACGCCATAGTCCTTCTAAACACCCTTGGAAGATAAAATTTCAATGATCTTGAGTATAAATGCAAAACCTGAATCTCTTTAATACCATTTCTACTAACTTTGAGTGACAAGAGCCAGAACATCCCGAGACTTTATAGTGCTTCATTGAATCATGTAGCATGAGAATCTGAAGACTTATTATTAAGTGCCTTATCTAGATCCATAATATTTGTAATATCAAAGCCATATCCATTGTCTGTTTCATAAGATTGTTCTATCATTCTCTAAATCATGTTTGAATGATCACTGCACAAAACTGAATAAAAGTAGATCATTATCCACAACAGAAAGGATTCTATACCAAAAATAGGCCCTCTTTTAACCACTTGAATACTGTGTCCATCTTATCAACAAAATACTTGATACACATATCCAGGTTTTCAGCTTTTTCTTATGTGTAACATTAAACCCCCAGATATTCCTTAGGAGAGACATTTACTCCGAAACTACCAGATTTTAGGTGAAATACCAATATATATACATATAACAATTTAATCTCTAAAATATCCTAACTTTTGACTTTCTCATTGCCTAGACTTCTGTGACCGGGAAATTTGGAAGCCAAGCATAGGACACCAGGAGAGGTTGGATAGAAGCAATATTTATCAGAATTAGCATTGGAATCTCTGACTCATGTCTGGAATATCATCAGCCATTAGCACCAGACAATATGTAGCCACTGACAAATCTTCTGGGATGCTAGTAAGTACACTTGACCTAACAATTATCAGTAAAACTTTCTGACATGTGCTTTGATTCTAGATTATCAACTGTAAGAATTCAGGGAAACATTCTACTAAATAAGATGTCCTATGTAACTGAGATAATTATCATAGCCTCCTCACTAGCTTATTTGCCCCCAAATTTGGACTTTTCAGATATTTCTCCCACATTGTGGTCAGACACAAATTTGATCATGCCACACCTTTGTTCAGAATTCTTTGGATGCAACTAACTGCCTATAGGATTAAGACCAAACACTCACGCATTTCCTTGACTGCTGACACAATCCTACCCCAATCCTGCCTAATGATTCTCCCACTGTATGCTCCCTTCAGATCTAATTGGCTTTTATTCAATAATCCCTGCACTTGACCTAAGTGAAGCTTCTGAAGCAGGAGAGAGACTGGTTTTCTAGGCTTATCTTGAGTCTCTTTTATCATTGACTGTCTTTTGGTACCACAGAGAATCATATTCTATTCCACAAGGTGTAATAGGCCTCATTTAAGATTTTTAACATTATTCCAACAAAAATCCTAAAATTTTAAGTTTGTACTTACCTCATAAAGCCAGATCTTGCATTTTAAAATCACTTTTAGAAATATTTCTTAAAAAAACAAAAATGAATATTTTTGATGAATTTGGAAATTCTGTAACTTAATCTGTTATCTGAGTAAGAGTTTAAGCAATAATGACACTAGAAAATAAAACTTGATGTTTGTGTATAAAACAATGATAGTATTAGAGAATGTCACCTGTCTTTCAGGGTAACATTTGTTGAGTTACAGAACTGACTCATCGATTGCACTAATGTTACACTGTTGAATAACTTGCATGGAGGGAAACCAGAATTATAACCACAGGCAAAATGGATATATTAGAGGTGAATTTTGGAAGAAGTGAAAAAGTAGAAGGAAATTGTAAGGGGAGCACTTAAATTAGGTGTTAAATTATTAAATTATGAATGGTTTATATATTGATTAAAGCATTTTAAAAATCAATAAAAGAACTCTTTGCACCAAGTAACTTTTGGGAACTTTCAGAGAAGACCATTTGATCCAATTCAAAAGTGAGAAGCCTCTGCCATAATAGGTAAAAAGGGTGGTTCCATCTCCTTTTTAAAAAAAAAAACCACATAACTACAAATTAGAGTCTAAAATCAAGCATTAATGATCTACTCCAGTCATTTTTAAAGAAGCAAGCTATGTTAAAAAATGGAATACCTAAATTAATGTGAAAATTATTATCTTTATATTTTACTACATGTCTGTTACCTTTGAATAACTACTCATACCTAATTTACGTATTCCTCTTATAACTGTTTCCATTTTCTTTCTTTTTTTTTTTTTTTTTTTTTTTGCTTCTTCCAAAATTCATCCCTAATGTATCCATTTTTACCTGTGGTTGTAATTTTGATGCCCCTTCATGCAAGTTATTGAACAGTGTAACTTTTATTATCATTTTAAAAATGTTTTTTGGGTACATGTTAGGTGTTTATATTTGTGAAGCACATGAGATGTTTTGATACAGCATGCCATGTGAAATAAGCACATCATGGAGAATGGGGTATCTATTCCCCAACCATTTATCAATGGTACAACTGTAGTGCAATTATAAACTTCTTAGGAGAAGGATCTCTTGTGTTATATAAATTACAAAATTTAACATTATATCCTTGTACAAGGTAGGCTAACAATGCATACTTTGAGTTGTACTACTTTCATTCAAGAAGCCTTTTAAATTTCAATCTTTCTGACTCTCTGTTCTGCATTTCTCCCCTTTCAACTAAAGGATATGTTTTACAGGTGAGCTACAGGTGGTTTTATGAATGCATCTGTCAGTCTTATTCCTAGGAATCCATTTGTGATAGCTTTGCCACATCATTTGACAATAAGTGACTCAAGTTTAAGGACACTAACTGCTTTCTTTTCAATCTCTCTGAAAGTATATTTAAAACACACTTTCCTGACTCATACATTTACTTATACAGGTCATCACCAGGCCTAGCCTTGAAAGAAATAGATGTTGATGGGTTAATAAAAAAGGAGTATCATGAGAAGTAGTGACCAAAGCCCTCTGCTCAAAAGCTATCCTAAAAACTAGGGTTGACATTGTTGTGAAGAATATTAAAATGGAACCTTTCCTGTTACCTAATTTTGGCCAAAATTCCAGAGCCAAGAACTCTAAGAACCCTCACATTATAAAATGAGTTGCAGGATCTTTTCAGACATTCACAGAAGGAGACCCCAAAGTGCCTTGTTGACTCCTAGGTATCACCCACCCTAGGAAAAACCTACTTTGTCAGAGTTTGGTGCAGCAGGACAATGTGTGGTTCCCTTGGAAAGAGTGACCTCAAAGATGACTTTGGTTCTCCTGGACTCTGCATGAAAGAAACAGCCATAGGACAATGTGAATCCAACAAATAAGATCTGTGGAAGTGGAATTCCAGAAATCAGGCATCAAGTCATAAGCAGCTGGCCAAAAGAGGCAGCACCTATGTTGGAAAAAGTCAGTGAAAAGTCTCAGGAAATATGTAATAGTGTGTGCATGTGAGTCTCCAAAAACTTTCCTAATGATTCATGGAAGAAGGTGAGAATTCGAATATTCAGTGAAACCCAAAGGTCACTTCTGTCTCATAAATTTCTCTCTGAACCTTGTTCCAACCTTGGAGAAGCCAGTGGGTCAGGATGTTGGGAAAAAAGATGTGGAAAAGTGAGTGGGGCATTGGTAAAAGTTGAACTGTGTCTTTCCTGAGATAGGGAAGCAGAGATATCAGAAATGTTCATTTGAATGAAAGTTTAGGGGTGGAATATTAAACAGAACTACCTTTTCTATTAACTAAAATATGTGACTGTTTATTCATACCTGAGAGTGACTGGAAAAGCTAGAGGATCTGCAAAAGGTGACTCATGGGTAGGAAAAAAGGAACAAACATCTCCAAATGATATAGAAAAAAGAAATAAAGCACTTTGGGAATTTCATCTGTAATAGATCAGTTTGTTCCATAAATTTGTTGTATTTATTTCTGAGTTTTGTCTAATGCTTAGAAGGCACTGTTTTTTTACAGTTATATTTGCTGAGCCATCATATCTGAACTATCAGATCTTCAGTTGCAAAAAACAAACAAACAAAAACCAGAAAACAAACTCAAACTAGATTTTAAAATAAATGAGTGTCTTTGTCCACATAACTGAAATGGCTTCATGCACAACTGAATCCAGTGGTTAAAGTATAATGTTAGGATTTTCTTGCTCTATTTCCCATCCCTGTTGGTTCTCTTTTTGCCTCCTACAGATGCTTTCCTCTTTGTGATTTGGCATCTGCTATTCTTCAGCAACAGATATAAAATATTAGAGAACTTTCTTGGGTCATGTGCCTATCACTAACACAATCACTAGAAACAAGAGAATGGGGTCTCTGATTGGCCACCTGGTCCTGTGCCTACCTCTATGATGGTGGTACTGGTGGTACTGTGACTGATGTGCCCACCAAGCCCATATGGAGTTGTGGATAATTGGATTGCTGGAACCCAAAAGAAAATGCATTGCTGTAACCAGAGAGGAAGGTAGGCAAAAACAGCAGATATTCCCTACAATTACCTAGGCTTATTGTATATTAGAGTGCATAGCTGGCCAGCTGGGAGTCTAGGTTTAAGCTTGGATTTCTGCCTTCAATGAGTAAAAATATCTGGGTAGAAAACAGAAGATTGCAGCAAAATTTCCCAGAGTATGTTCTATGATGTTTTAAGAATAGATTCATAATTTATTTTACACTCTTCCCAAACAGAGGAGCATTACTCTGTCCTCTTGAGTGTGGGCTAAACCTCATGACTCACTTTCAATAAACAGAATGTTGTCAGCATGATAACATTTGGCTTCTGAGGCTACGTCATTAAAAAAGGATAGCTTCTACATGTCTCTCATATCACTTGCTTGGAGAAAAGCCAGTTATCATGTCATGAGGACTGATGCATCTTGTGGCCAGATCCACATGTAAATCTTTCTTAAAAAACTTGAATTCTTTTGCCAAAAGTCAGCACCAACTTGCCAATTACCTTGGAAGTCACCTTGGAAGTTGCTCCTGCCCCAAAGTTTCAGATGACTACAGTCTTGGTGAACATCATGGCTGAACCTTATAAGAGAGCCCATGCTAAAATTACCCAGTAAAATTGCTTCCAAATTCTTGACCCACAGAAACTATAAGAATAGTAAATGCTGATTTTCATTATAAATCACTACATTTTAGGGTCATCTGTTGTGCAGTAATAGTTAAATAATACATGGGTATCCCCCAAGACGATAACAGATGCTCCATGAAACAAGTCAAATAATTTGGTTAAGAATGTTTTAGCAACTATTTTTATCATCATGAGACTTCTCAGAACCTAGTAAGCTAATATAACTATCAGTTTCCAGAGAGAGAGACAGAGAGAGAGATGTAATATGCAACTTCTTAAACTTCTTTTATAATAAAATATCTTTATTTTTCATGGAACACCTATTAATATCTCTGGGATTTTAGTGTTTCTGGGACATTTGATTACAAATAGTTTTTTTGATTCTTAAAGAGCAACATCATATCTGAGGCAAAATCTGAATAACAGATTAACAGGGCCAGGACGAGGGAGACACAAGTGAGGTACTCATCTCAGTAGCTATGTTTAAAGAAATGACAAAAAGCTCAGTACTCAAAAATATTGTAATGCAATATTTTTTAAAATCAAAGTTTGTGTATGAAAGTCCATGGTGAATAAAATATCAAAATTTTAAATAAAGGCAAATTTAAAATCAGTCAAATAATATGTTATTCTTCTGTCTTACGATCCTGCATTACTATTCAATGAAAACAGTTATTTCCAGTCAGTCCCAGTTCCTGGTCCACATCATGATCACACTCCCCTCCAGAAAGATTTATGAGAACAAATTTAACAATAGTGTGCAAAGAGATTGGCAACATAGTGCTTTACATAGATTCTTTTTTGGAAATGTAGTTTCTATTAACTTTTGTACTTGGCTCAAATTATGAAAAAATGTTTTGATAAGTGGATACAAGCCAGTCTTTTTCCTTTTGCTTCAGCTTCCAATAGGGCTCAGAAGGGCATTGTAGGCCAGTAACTTTCCAGTCAAGGGACATTATATGATACAGGTATCTTGTATTCTGTGGGAGTAGAAGTAGGAGTTTTCAGGTTTTCTCATAAAGTTGGTGCCACAGATGGGCTTTTATTTTTGAAGTTTCTTAAGCAGGATCCATGACATCATCCTGAAGCTTCAAGTGAATGTAACACAAGACAGAGAGTTCTGATGACAAAGAAATATCTAGAACCAATAAGGAGATCAAGCCTGATCAGCAGCACCATAGACACACAAAAGCATCGTGGACAGCAGAATGGATTAAATTTTATGGTCTTCCATGCAAATTCATTGCACAGAAAAAATAGTTTCTCATTTGTCTGTTAATTCACAAATGAAAAATTCCTACACAGACATTTTTAATATTATTTCAAATTTTTTTCTTTTTCTTTCTTTCTTCTATTTCCTTTTTAGGGGGCCCAACACATTTCACACGCATTAAAAATAAAGATTTGCTTGGTTTCTCTTTCATTTTCCAGATGAAAAACAAAAACAAAAACAAACCTCTTATAAAAGGATCTCTTTAAACCACCACCAAGATATGAATTACATCTGCATGATCAGCTTCCTGTTGCTATGCATTTAGCAACAGGATAAAACAGAAACTAATTTCACTACAAATGGTATCTCCTCAGGTGTTATTTCACTGCCCCCAAAAGCAGTGTGGTATATATGAATATTATCTTAACTTCTTATGGATTTGTTTAGTCAGCTCTTTAAAATCTCCTCTTTGGTGAATACTACATAGTGAAGCATAGGATTCTTTGGCTTGCCTTCTTTTCAAATTTAAGGTGGAGAGGAGGGGTCTGAGCATTGTGAAAAAAAAGAGCTTTAATGTAATCCATAAATAACAGTACATATACTACTGCAAAATAGCTTACCCCTCTGCAGCAACTCAGCACTGTGGCATCTAGTTTTTCAGCCTTACCATATGGAACTAAATATTTTCTCAAGCAAATGTCAAATCTATAATAATTAGGTCAATGCTGTTCATTTCTCCTCCCAACCAGTACTCACCTCTTACTGAGAAGATTGAGAACTAGCTCTGCTCTAATTATAGGTGTTCGTGAAAGTTTCCCTCACCTTTCTATTTCTATTTTCTATTTCCTTCAACTCTCTCTGACTTGTTTCTTATCCCCAAAATGCATAGTAGAAATAGTCCTGTCACTCAGGGATTAACAGACTTTTCCTAAAAAGAGACAGTAGAAACTTTAGGCTTTGTGGGTCTTATGAACTCAGTAGCAACTACTTAGCTTTGCCATTATACCGTGAAAATAAACAGATAACACAAAATGAATGGGTGTGGCTATGTTCCAATAAAACTTTATGTAAAAACAGATGAGCAAGATGGATTTGGCCCCTGGTCTGTCCTGTGCTGAACTTTCCTTATGTTATGGCTCTATCTTGGCTAAAATGGAGCAGTCCATGGAAGAATGAACTCTGTAACTAGCAATCAGTATTATTCCTTATAGTGAACTGAATTTAACAAGGAGATGACCATCCAGGAGGTACTGGACAATGAAGCAAGAGTTTTTGTTTTGTTTTTATCTTTTCTTTTAATGAAAGCTCTATAATGTGCCTGAAGTGAGTTGTCTACAAGTGAATTTTTGCCTGCCATTTCTTAATATGCTATTTTCTGGTTTTCTGAGTGAGAATAGAAAGCCACAGGTAGAAAAAAATATTTGAAACATTAAACTGAAAATTCAAGATGATTGACAAAGTGGCTAAGAGTAAGACGTATTAACAAAGACATAAGATCTAGAGATTTGGAGATTAGTTATTCTCTACTAGATACTGTATTCATTCTTGAGTACCAAGAATTTGAGTATCATTGACAAACTAAAACAAGTTTAGAGGACAGGAAGGAAGTTGAGTAAGTTGCAGTAATATTGTCAGGAAGTCAAAGAAAACAGGGTTGTTTGGTCATGGAGGAAATAATACTTCTCTTTATATATTTGTTGAGCCACATTTAGAATAGGAATTATGCTTTCTTGGTATGATTTCAGAAATAAAAATCAGAAAGGGAAATTTTTAAAGAAAATCTCGTGAATTTTTTAAAAAAGGGGTTTTCTTTAAAAAATTGCCTGACTATGAAAAGGACTATATCAAAAAGTGGTAGAATTTCTTAATCATAATATGCTGGGCATATTGTAGAGAGAATTTCAGTAACAGAAGGGTCACTAGATTAGGTCAATGGTTCCCAGACATAAATTTCATAGACCAGGAATCTTTTAAAATCAGAACCTGGAAAAAATGCTTACTAAGTTTTTATAATGCCCAGTAAAGACTTTCAACCCAATACCAGTGTCCAGTATCATTTCATAAAATAAATACTTTAAAGAAAAATATAGGAAGAAGTAATATTAAAATTAAGGGCAGTCTTGCAAAATAATATAAACAGTTTCTAACTTTGCCTAGTAAAAATCTAGCTAACTAAATCAAGAGATGACATATATTTTATTTTTCTCACTTTGGGATAGAACAGCAAAATCCCTGTTATGGATTAATATGAGTTGCTTGATCATCATCTGAGAATTATTGAACCTTCAAAGTCCCTCTCAATTCTAAGACCCTGAAGCTCTGAGTGAACATGACAGTGACAAAGTGTGATTGCGCCCATCTTCCAGGTACATAATAATGATTGGATAAAGGTAAAAGTTCTCTTCAAAATGCTCTGTCAAATAAATTGTTTATTATAAATAACCTCATTTACATCCAAGTAGCAGTCAAAACTAAAAGGTAAAATAATATAACTTCTTAAATACCAGTTATGTAGTAACTAGTTATGGGTTAAATTATGCTGCACCCCCACCCCCAATAAAAGGCCCAGAAAACTAATACAGTCTTCCTGTGTATCTATAGGGATTTGGTTCCAGGACCCCTTGACAAAATCAAAATCCATAGATGGATTAAAATGATATAGTATTTGCAAATAACCCTGTGCACATCCTCTCATATACTTTAAATCATCTCTAGATTACCTATACTAGATACAATGTAAATGCTATGTAAACAGTTATTTTGACATACTGTTTTTAATTTTATTTTTATTGTGTTTTTTCCATTTTTTTGAGACAAGTCTCTGTCACCCAGGGTGGAATATAGTAGCAATAATCATAGCTCACTGTGGCCTCAAATTCCTGGGCTCAAGCAATCCTCCCACCTCAGCCTCCTGAGTAGCTGAGACTATAGGCAAATGCCCCCATGCCTGGCTAATTTATTTGTTTGTTTTTAGTTTTCGCAGAGATGAGGCCTGGCTATATTGCCCAGGTTGGTCTTGAGCTGCTGGCTTCAAGCAGCCTCCCACCTCGACCTCCCAAAGCTCTGGGATTCCAGGCATATGCCATCATAGCCAGCTGCCAAATATTTTAAATCTGTGGTCAGTTGAATGGGCAGAGTTGGAACACATGGATATGGAGGGCTGACTTTGTATGAATTTTGGTAATTTCAGAGGCAAAAAAAAAAAAAAAAATCCAATGACAATATCAAAGGAATAGTGGACTTATTCAAGAAATCTTCTAGTACTCTAACAAAGAATTTCAAGATAATTAAATTATATTATCAACTAAATTTTCAACCAAAGAAAAGTTCTAAAATAATGTTTAGAAGGTTGGGTCCATTGTAAAACTCATAATCAAGTGATTTTGCCCCCTTCCTCCAATTTTCCTTTGGATATACATTGTAAAACTGTTTGTATAAATGATTTTGAGAAAGATTTTTATGAATTCAGTGCACAGCTTGGAATAGTGAGGGGGGCAAACACCACACCAGCTCCTACCCACTGGTATGTCAATGCACATAAATTCTAATTTGTAACACCCCTGCAGTTCCATTGTATGGCTCCATTAGTCTATGCATGAATTATTCACACATGATACATCATAATGACATCAGAACCATTTATGATATCAATTCATACTATTATAGAACAGGTAATCTTCAGCTGTCCAACACAACATGTGTTAATTAGATCTCCAAGAAACTTTGCTAGTCAATCACCTTCACAAAACCCAGCTCCTGCTCCACCTCCTTCAGTAAGCCTTCCAATCACTCCATCCTGCATCAATATCTTTCATTTTAGACTACCCATGGAATACCTGACATAATTTAGTAGTTTCAACTACATTCCTTTGTGTTTTTCTCTTCATTGCTTTGCATATTTAACTCTTGTAACCCTGAGTAGATTATTTGAATCTTGAGGGAGGAAACCACGGCATACGGTTCCTTTGTAACTTCCACAGTTCTTAGAAATGCCTGACACCTAGTAAGTTTTCAATAAATTCTGAATGACTTGTTTAAGTGCCTGGAAAAAGATACAATTCACAAATTTTTAGATGCTTGGCTGCTTTGTTTAGTAACTTTCAACCTTTGGAATAATCATACAAATTTTGCGTGGTGTGGTTTATTATTTTGTTATAAAATATTTGTTTTATTTTCTTTAAAATTTTTGTCCTCTTTATTTTCTTTATTATATTTAATTTAAAGTTAAATTTCAGATTACTTTATCTGAAGAAACAAATTTCTTTTGTGTACTATTATTAAAAGCAGGATTGTTATGAAATTTGGAGATATATATATATAAAATCTCACAGTATGGTGACTGACATAATGTCATTTCCATTATTTCTCAACACTTCAGTTTTCAGTACATGTAACAATTGATAGTTACTAGCAGGGTAATTAAAATTAAAAAGCAATTTATAAGGGAGAATTGCATAGCTCAGTCTTATGTATTCAGTGGGCACATAAAAATTTATAAGCAAACTATCAAAAAATGACTGACATACAGAGACATATGCAGGTACCTCCAGTGGACAGCCCAATGAATGATCACTAAGGAAACACATCTGTAGTCAGCACCCAGATGAGATAACAGAGTATTATCAGCACCTCAAAAGCCCCTCTTCTTCACCCCTATCAAGTATAACCGGTATCCTGACTCCTTATAGCATTGATAAGTTTTACCTATTTTCCATCTTTACAAAGATGGAGTCATATCATATGTACTCTTTCATGACTGGCTCCTTTCATTCAAGTATTTATGATATCAATGCATACTTTTGCATGTAACCGTGGGTTGGTTTTTTGCATTTATAGTGCTGTAGATCACTCCACTTTATGTATCCATTCTCTAGATATTTGGATTGCCATGAATCGAGTTGTTTTGAGTATTATTAAACATGTTTTTTGGTGAACACACACACACAAATATACACACACATACACACTTCTATTGAATATAAACATAGAAGGGGAATTGCTGAATTATTATGTTTATATTTACTACATAATGTAATTTCATATGTTTTGTTTTACAAGAAATTGCCAATAGGTTTTAAATTGCTTTTGCCAATTTATATTCTCACTAGTAATGAATGAAAATTGCAATTTTTCCATGTTGTCATCAATCCCTAATATTACCTGTCTTTTTTATACTTTAGCCATTCACATAGTATGTGTAATAATATCTTAATGTACTTTCCATTTGCATTTCCATAATGACTAATGAAACTGAGAACTTCTTATGTCTCTTCAACATTTGTTAACTCTCTTTTATGAAGTGCCTACTTAAACATTCTGCTCATTTGGCTACTGGGTTTTCTCATTCCTTAGAGATTTATAGATATTCTTTGTGTATAATGTAATCACTGATATATTTAGACTGACTTCTTCCATTCTGTTACTTGTCTTCTATTTGACCTACTGGTCCTATGTCTTTTTCTCTTCTCTTGTCTTTTTTTCGGATTCATCAATTTTTTTCCTATTTATCCCATAATATTAACTTGTTAGCTATGTATTTCTAATTACCATTTTAGTGATGATATTAAATATTGTAATACATTTTAATATAATGTTGACCTACTACAAAATATTGTAAATTATTACTTTTACCTGTTTCTGAGAATGCTAGAACTTTGGAATATATTAAATTTATCTCCTTCCTGATTTTTGCACTTTTATGTTTACGTTTCAGACTATTTTTTTCTAGTTGAAGAACTTCCTTTAGTATTTGTTTTAGTAAAGTCTACTGGTGACAATATCCTGAATTTTTGTTTTCTTGAGAAAAAATGGTCATTAATGATAAGAAGACCTTTTCAACTATAATTTTACTATTTAACTTTTACAATTGATGGATTTTGTATTACATTTATTCTATTTTTACTTCTGATGAATAATTTAGCAGTTTTTTTCCTCAGCACTTTCCATTTTCTATCAGGTTTCATACTTCATGTTGAGAAGTCAACTATAAGCTTATTATTTATATGTAATGTCTTTTTTCTCTGGATATTTTAAAGAATATTATTGTTATTTTTGGTCTCAAACAATTTAATTATAACATTCCTGAGTTGGGCTTTCTTTGCATTTATTTTGCTTGAAGTTGGCTGGGCTTCTTGAATTTGTGGGTCATTATCTTTAGTAAGTTTTGAAATATTTTCCACCATTAGCTCTTCAAATAATGCTTCTACCTCATTCTCTCTCTCCTTATCTTAAGAGACTATCATTACATGTATACTGGAGCTTTGGAAATTGTCCTAATGTTTCTCATGCTCTTTTCCATATTCTCAATTATTTTTTCTTTCTATGCTCCAATTTTGATATTTCCTATTAAATTATCTTTCAGTTTACAAATCCCACCTTCTGCTGTGTTGAATATGTAGCTAAATATAACTGCTGAGCTCATTTCATATATTGTGATTTCATATTTAGAATATCTGTTTATTTTATAGATTCTAAATTCTCTCATAAAATTTTAATGTATATTTCTTATTTTGTTGATGTCCTTGAAACTGTTAATCTTTGCTAACTTTAACATTCACATCTGCTAACACTGGTAAATAGATTACTTTTGGTTATGTTTCTTATATTCTGATTATTCTCTTGATTTCTAGTCTCATGATTCCATCTTTTAACAGGCCTAATTACCTTAGGTTTAATGCCATATATTGTTCATAAATTGCAGAGGCTATGGATGAGCTCATCCTTCAGAGAGGTTTAACCCTCCCCTCAGCTAGGCAATGTGAAGACTTACCAGCTTGGGAGTTAGCTGAATTCAGTCTAATTTTCATTCACTTATTCTTTATATGGCATAGTTGTCCAGGGCTTTCAAATGAGAACCATTTTGCCTGGCAGGATATGAAGTCTTTATCTTTTTACCAGCAGACTGAAGAAAACTCTACTGTTTTTCCATTTTATTCTGATTTTCTCATACTCCCAGATTTCAGAATTCAGCAAATATCTTTAGGGGAAAAAATGATCATAAATTTATGGTCTCTCAAGTGTCAAATTTTGTCAATGTGGTTCTGCAAGACATTTAAATGCTTTGTTGACTTCTCCATTTAGCAGCTGCTGATTTCTGCATGGGCAAAGTCCAGAAATTTAACTTCTTATTAATACCCAGAGATTGCAAATATAACTAGAGAAAAAAACTGCAAAATGCCAGCCTACTTCTCTATGACCCTCTCTTCTCCATATTCCTTAGCTCCCTTACTCTCATCATTTCAACAGCGCTCTGATGCTGTTAACATATGATATTTTAATGAATCTATTTTTTCTAGTTGTTTTTAGTGGAAGCTTTTATATGGCCACAACTATTCCATCTTATTCATATATGGAAGCCTATACAATAACATTTTTTAATGAATTAAAATACTTTTTCATTAAAATATAAAATTTTATTTGAAAACCTGGCAGATAATGCCTATCCATATGAAAATAAAATATTGATGTGGGATGTACAGTGGTAGCAACATATTTTCTTTTTTAATTCAAAAGTAACGAGCTTTTAAAAATTAAGTATTAAACAAAAATATAATGAAGTCAAGCTTTTATTCTTTTTCATTCTATTTTGTCAGTCACTTACAGAGCAGCAGCAAAAGCATTTGCAGAGGTAAATGCTTATTTTGTGAGAATATCATCTTATATTCTGAATATGTGTTAGCAGTTTAGCTTTCCTTAGGTACTAACTAAACTCTGGGGTCAGGTGGACTAAACATTCTGAAGCAATAATTGAATGGGTGCACATCCATGGCATTTTTCAAAATGAGATATGTAAGCAAGAGTCTAGATGTGAGACTACTAAATAAATTTATTATTAAATTAAAAAACACAGCCATGGCTTAATCTCATTTAACCACATGTGGAGCTTTAGCTAAATTAAGCTTGGAAAGATTACAAAAATGTTAGACTCCAATCATGTGGCAAGAAATCTGGTCAATGACATGATGTTGGTAGCCGGCAATTGGTTAGACCTCATGAGAATACTATGTCAAACCTGCTAAATAAATAAGCAATGTATTATTTATTTATTTTACTAGAAATTTTAGTCAGACTATGCAGACTACAAGTTGAATATTTAAGATATAGTAAGTAACTCAAATGTGACTGTTGAATCCCGTTGATTCTCAGCTAGATTCAAAGTTCAATTGTTATCAACTTTTCCTTAGATTTCATAAACCCAATAAATTCTTTTCACAAAATTGAATTTGCTTTGATTTTCTGTCATTTATAAAACAAATAACCAAAACCAGAAGTCATGAAGTCAATATGAAGAATTAAGTGGTCCTATATGAAAAATGTAGTGGTCATATGTAAAAAGTAAAGATGAAATAATGGGGAAAGAAAACATGTAACAGAGCCTGTGTTAGTCTGTTCTCACACTGCTAATAAAGACATACCCAAGACTGGATAATTTATAAAGGAAAGAGGTTTCATGGGCTTAGAGTTCCAGATTGCTGGAGCTGGCCTCACAATCATGGCAGAAGGGAAAAGAGAAGCAAAGTCATGTCTTACATGGCACAGGCAAGATAGCTTGTGTAGGAAAACTCCCCTTTATAAAACCATCAGATATCATGAGATTTATTCTCTATCATGAGAACAGCATGGGAAGGACCCACCCCTATGCCTCAATTACCTCTCACAAAGTCCCTCCCATAACATGCGGGGATTATGGGAGCTACAATTCAAGATGATATTTGGGTGGGGACACAGCCAAACTGTATGAAAGCACAAGAGCCAATCATTAATAAGTGGGACAAAGCTGAGGACTTCCAGAAGTAAGAACTTAGACAAGTAGATAAATTGTGCTTGTCTGTGATTGAAAGCAAGGCTGTGGCCTTTTGAGGTATAAATTCAGGGACTGCTGGCTGTTCCATTCCTTTCTTCAAGGGAGTTTTTCCCTCCTGAACTGAGAATCCCTCTGCCTTGGACAAGAATTTATTCAGAGAACATTTTTCCTAGCTATTAACTCAGGGGTTTTTTTGGTGGCATTTGCTGCATCTGGTAATCTTCCCAACTTTAGCCAGCTTGATTGCTAGCAGAGAATTCTGGATGGGTGGGGAATAGGAAGAGGACTACACATACTGAGAATCAATATTTTGTTGAAAACATTTTGGCACTCTTAAAGACCATCAAATTATTGGTTCTACTGTTTTCATTTTCTCTTTCAAAATACTATTTTGTAACAGCTACATAGATATATGATGCAGAAAGACAAAAATATTAAAGACAAACTCTTTCATTGATTTATTAAGATTATTTTAATTCACGCTTAAAACACTAAAAATGTAAGAATTTTTAAAAACAGTTTAAGCCTCTTAAAATGAGCTTTTTCTGGAATTGGCAATGAAAATTTAGGCTTCAAAGACTCACTTCAAATGATCCTCTAAAAACCATTTTCCTGTAAAGGAATTTGGTAACCAAAATCTTCAATTTTTTTAATTACATTAGTATATTTATTAACCCATCATTTTTAAACCACTTTTGCTGGGAGAAATGGTAGACACTTATTTTTATTACAGACCCTCCAAGAACGTACACAATAAAAAGAGGAAGGGATATATTAAGGTGTAAAGATCACTATATTCTTTCTACTTTTGACCTGCCAGAAATTAGACCTATGACCTAGGAAAAGTTATTTATTCCATCCTAGCATCCTCTTCTGATTAACAAGAAACCCTTGTTATATGAGTTTAGCTTTATAAAAAACCTGCATATGTATCCTCAAACCTAAAATAAAAGTTAAAAAAATAAAATTAAGAAAAAAGAATTTGATACCATCTCTGAAGTGTTATTTTAAAGGTTAATAGAGATAATAGTTCTATAATGTTAGTATAAGACTACATATAATATCTGTTCAATTAAACTTGTTCCCTTTTCAAAAACACACTTAGATATCATTCTAGCATGACTATCTACTAGAAAAGTCCTGCAAATATGTGTTTTATTACCCTTTAGATGAAAAATTTATGTTTTTTAAACCTTACCACATTATCTAGCAAAACAGCAATTTTTTGTGCTAAAAAAGGTAGGTAAATAAGGTAAAAAAAAAAAAAGGGGGGTGGAGAGGGGGAAAATCTTGCTAAATAAGAAAAGGCTATTTCTAAAAGCAATCTAACCTCCAGGAGGCCTATAGGTGTCATATGAATGCCATATGACATTCATATCTATGACTTAAAATTCTGACAATAAAAGTTGATGCTTATTTTGTACTGAGCACTATGCTATGTGTTTCAGTTATATTAGCTTATCTAATATTTAAATTAATGCTGCAGAGAAGGTATTGTTACCTATCCTCATATTATAAATGAAAAAACTGAGCCTCAGAGATGAAAATTAATTTGCCCAAGATCACATAGCCAGTAAGTGGCAGAGCTTGGTTTCAAATCCAGGCAGTCTGCCTTCCAAACAAGTCCTCTTCACATTATGCTGCTTTCCATGGACAGGAATCCCTAGTTTTCCCCAGTTCCATGTATTTGTTCCTCTTTGTTAGATGCATGAACCACATAGGAGCCTGTAGATCCTCTCCTAAAACAAGGTCTTAGTAGAGATCAGCAGACAAAAATGAGAGCCTTGGATGATGAAGAGGACAAAAAGCAATAAAAACAAGAGTGAAAGGGCAGAAGATGCAGTCAGTACCCCACCACCTCATGGCAGTTTCAAGTGAAAGGAATAGCTTTCCAGTTATTGGTGTCTTCTTCAATTTCTTTCATTAATGTTTTATGATTTTTAGTATACAGATTTTTCACCTCCCTGGTTAAATTTATTCCTAATTATTTAATGCCTACAAATGGGGTAGTTTTTTTTTTTTTTTTTAATTTGGGGGAAGATGGTAGTTTGCTGTTAATGTACAGAAACACAAGTGATTTTTACGTTAACTTTTTTTTTTGAAGAACAAAACTAGAGGTTTCACACCACCTAATTTCAACGTATACACGATGTATATACTATGTTGATACAGTATGAAAATACTGTAATACTGGCATCAAAACACACTTATACACCAATAAAACAGAAAAGAGAGCCTAGAAACACATCCACACATTTATGATCAACTGATCTTCAACAAAGATGCCAAGAACATACGGTGGGGAAAATATGGTCTCTTCAATAAATATTTTTGAAAAACTGAATATCCACTTGTAGAAAAATGAAATTGAACCCTTGTCTCACATTATATACAAAAATCAACTCCAAATGATTAAAGACTTAAATGTATGACCTAAAAATGTAAAACTACTAGGAAAAAAATAAGAAAAAACTTATTAGTATTGATCTACACAATGATAACTTAGGATATGATCCCAAAAGCATACACAACAAAAGCAAAAGGAGACAAATTAGGTTGCATCAAACCAAGAACTTATGCACAGCAAAGGATACGATCAAGAGAGTGAAGAGACAACCTGCAAAATAGGAAAAAAAATATTTACAAACCACACATCTTATGAGGGGTTATATCCAAAATAGATAAGAAACAGCTCAATTACAAGAAAACCAAAACTCAATATAAAAAAGTGCAAGGGGGCCTAACCAGACTTTCCCAAAAGTAGGCATGCAAATGACCAATAGGAATATGAATAAATGTTCAGCATCACTAACACTAGGCAAATGCCAACTGAAAACACAGTCAGACACCACTTCATACTTAGTAGAATAGCTACGAGAAAACAGACAAAAGATAACAAGTGTTGGTGAGCATGTAGAGAAAGGGAACCCTGTACACTGCTAATGAGAATGTAAATTAGTACAGCCAATATAGAAAACAGTATGGAGGTCCCTCAAAAATTTTAAAGCAAACTACCATATGATTTAGCAATCCTACTTCTGGATATATATCCAAAGGAAACCAAATCAGCATGTGGAAAAGACATCTGCACTCCCATGTTCATTGCAGTGTTATTCACAATGGCCAAGATACAGAATCAGCCTGTGCCCATCAGTGGATGACTGGAGGAAGAAAATGTGATATATATACACAATACAAAATTAGCCTTAAGAAAATCCTGTCATTTCTGACACCTTGGCTGAAACTAGAGGACATTATGCTAAATGAAATAAATGAAGCACAGAAAGACAAATATTGCATGATCCACTTATATATGAAATCTAAAAAAATTGAACTTCTAGAAGTAGAGAATATGAAGGTGATTAATAGAAGCTGGGGTTGAAGGAAATAGGGAGATGTTGGACAAAAGGTACAAAGTTGTATGGGATGAATAAATTCTGGACATCTAATGTATAGCATAGTGACTATAGTTAATAACATTGTATTGTATACTTGAAATTTGCTAAGAGAGTAGATCTTAGATGTCTGTACCACAAAAAAATGCGATTTTGTCATGTGGCAGATATGTTAATTATCTTGAAAATGGTCACCATTTCATGATATATGTATATCAAAATATCACATTGTCCACTTTATATAAAATTGCTACATGTCAATTATACCTCAATAAATCTGGAAAATAAAATTGCTACTTGTCAATTATATCTCAATAAAATCTGGCAATAATATCAAAAGGCCCAGAGACATTAAGAATAACACCCAAAGTCACAATGCTCAATTCAAATAAATGACATCTATCAGTCTGGTATGTTGCATTTGGAGGCCATAATGTAGACAGATCCTTGCAGGAGAGAAGAATGTGTGTCTTGAGACTAAGAGAATATGTGGCTTTCTAAGAATGAACACCATTCCAGTAAATTAATAGATTGTATTTATTGGAATGTCAGGAAAAAAAGCCTAACAAGTTTTCCAAAACTTTCAGGATATATAAAAACCAACCGAAGGAAAGAAGCAGGTTTTAACCACAAGAAGTAAGTTTTAAACACAGTTTGAGAATATTGGTTTGGGACCTGAGTGAAGGAAAGGGTGGTCAGTGGTGCATTTAATGAGGTTCTTAGACTCTCTTTGTGATGAACTAGAGAGCTGATGATGATTTATGATAGAAACTGATAACTAAACATAGTAACAAGTACTAGGCCTGCCTGTAGAATAAGTAAGAATTTTTTAAAAACATATGGGTACAAGTAAACCTAAGGAAATCTGAATAACATCATGAGAATGTATTAATGTCAGTATCCTAACTGTGATATTGTATAATAATTTTGCAAGATATTACTATTGGGAGAAACTGGGAAAAGAGAAAACAATTTCTCTTCATTATTTCCTAAAACTGTGTATGGATGTTAATCTTTAAAAATAGCCTCCTTATTGAAGAGTAAGATGCTTATACCTAGAAAAGTGATAAATATTGTGGAATTAATTAATTAATGACATTGTCAGGTCATTATGTGCTAATTTAAGGTGGTATACTGAATGTTTGTGTCCATCCAAAATTCATATGTTAAATCCTAAGGCCCAATGTGGTATCTGTAGGTGGGGCCTTTGGTAGGGAATTAGGTCATAAGAGCCCTTATGAGTGGGATTAGTGTCCTTTTGAAAGAAGCGCCCAAGAATTCTCTTGCCCCTTCTACCATGTAAGACTACAGCAAGAAGACAGTTGTCTATGAATCAGGAAGCTTGCCCTCACCAGACACTGATTCTTCTGGAGCTTTGATCTTGGACTTTCCAGCCTCCAGAACTGTGAGAAATAATTTTCCAATGTTTACAAGCCACCCAGTCTTTGGTATTCTGTTACAGCAGGCTCAATGAACTAAGAAGTAGGTCACTCTATATAGTTTCTTTTTGTCTTTCTATTATTGTAGTCCCCCTTTATATGTGAGGAATGCAATCCAAGACCCTAGTGAATGCCTGAAATCAAGGATAGTACCAAACCCTGTACAGTCTTCTCTCAGTATCCTGGGGAGGAGACTGGTTCTAGGTACCCTGCCGATACCAAAATTCATAATAGCTCAAGTCTCTTATATAAAATGGCATATTATTTACATATAGCCTAGAGTACATCTTCCCAAATACTATAAATAATCTCTAGATTACTTATAATACCTAATACAATGTAAACGCTATGTAAATAGTTGTTATACTGTATGTTTTATTTGTATGATTTTTATTGCTGTATTTTAAAAAAAATACTTTTGATTTGCAGTTGGTTGAATCTGCAGTTGTAGAACCCTCAGATACAAAGAGTTGACTGTTTATACTATGTTTTTTCCTATACACACATACCTATAGAAAGTTTAATTTAGGCACAATAAAAGATTAACAACAATAACTAATCATAAAACAGAACAAATATAACAATGTCCTGTACTGAAATTCATTGCTTCTCCCTCTCTGAAAATATCTTATTCTACTGTAGTAACTTGTTTTCAGACTGTGGTTGACTAAGGGTAACTGAAACACAGTAAGTGAAACTGTGGATAAGGACTACTGGAGTATCATTTCTGGGCTATTGCAATAGTGTTTAACTTGATCTTATTGTTTGCAATGTCCTTTTCACAAGACTCCCAGATTTCTTTCCCTAAAACACAACTTTGATAACCCTTCCAATTTTAAAAAGTAGTAATGATTCCTCATTGTGTACAGAATAAAATAATTTTAATGTAGCATTGAGTTTCAATCTTACTAGGCCCTTACCTCAATATTACTTATGAATTCTCCCCTCCAGCCAAGTACATCGACTTCCTGTTGCCAGTGTATGCCTTAAGCTCACTTGCTCCTGCAAGCTGTCTCTTTAGACACACCTGGATGCATTCCTCATGTTGACTCTTATATGCTAAGTAACCTCAGGGAAGTCCATTGTTCTCCTAGTCTTGGTTTATTCATCGAAAAAGTGAATATAATTATAATGACTTCCACAGCTTTATGAAGACTAGAATAACATGTTCAAAATTTCTTACACAATGCCTGGTACATAATAGGATTTTGGTAAATAGTCATTTTCTTCCTACCTTTAACCTCACAAACTAATTGGTGCCCTTTTCTACCCATTGTGGTACTTCTTTCTCAATGTAGTTTATACCTACCAGCATCCTAAATTTTCTAAATCACTTTCATCTTTGATAATCACTTATTTAGAAAAAAGTCCCATTAAGAGAAAACAATGATTTTTCTTAAAGCACTCCAGCCTGATCGTCATTTGCAGTAAAACTTTGTATGGCTCAACCTCACACCCACACAATGTCAACCCATAAAGTCAAAAGTGGTTAACCCCTCATTGAAAGGGCATCTGATGTAAACAGGAAACACATATTTGTGTGTTTATTAAAGCAAGTTATGTTTGCTGAATGAATAACATTGAATAAACACTGAGTGAGATGGTTAGTTTCTAGTATTACCACTCTGACTGCTTTAGGACTATTTCAAAGATAATGAAGAGATATGACCGGCATAAATCTAAAGAACAGTTCAGACGTAAATGGTGCCTGAGTGAATGAAGGAATTGATGTCTCCTAGTGTAGAAGCTATAAATCTAGATAAGTAAAATAACATTCAATTGTCCTCTTACTAAGATGGGACAAAAAGGCAGTCCTCCTCTCTGTTCCCCTTTCCAGGCCACTAGCTCCCATACCTTCTCCTCTCCTGAGGGAAATGGACAAAGAATGTGCCTATTGCCAATCCTTCTCAACCTAGGCATCTTACTTTTTTAAGAGGTGAGAGGCAAGAGGAGTGATAAGAGGCATGAAGGAACAAAGGCACCTTCAGGGAGGTTTATGTTTTTTTAAAATGCCATTTAAAATGTTTACAGCCTGGGGGCAGAAACATGAACTGTGCTTCTAGAAGGTGCATTTTGCAGGAAAATAATATTTGACCACGGGTTGAGAGACAGGTTTTGTTACTGGTTTTTCCATTGAATGATTCCATGGCTCCAGGTGTTTTACTTCTCTCTGGGTCTCAGTTTCTTCACTGTAGAACCAGGGAATTGGACTGGGTCATTTCAAGGCCTTGTAACAGTGACTTAATCTGCCTTAAATCCTTGTAACAGTGACTTAATCTGCCTTAAATCTTGGCCCCTTGAGTTGAGCTGTATCATTTAAAGGGTCCGTTCTATTTCTTGTGGGAAGAAAATAAAGAATTTCTCATAATCTTAGTTACAAATTTATTAGTGGAAAGCTGAACTGACAATGAAAAGAGTAAGACTAAAACGAGATACACAGTAAAGGTGGAATAGGTGTGGAGCAGAACAGAAAGGAAAAAAATCAGTTAGACATTTATATATGAGGAATATGTGCTCCTGTCTGGAAGCCTCTTTGACTGGAATGTAAGACAGACAGAGGCACCCTGTTTGCTGTCTTGGAGAAAAAGATTGGCTTTCCTCCTGAAGCATTAGAATGTGACTGGGGTGAGAGATGGCCCTGAGCCTGGGGGTGAATGAAGCAAAGTTCAACAGTGAGCAAAGAGGAACTAGGTAATGACTCCCTCCTGTGTTATCCAGAAGGAAGACTCTCTAGAACGCTTGTGGACCTGGTCACATTTTTTAATGTTTCTTCTCCATGGAGGTATTTGGAAAAAGAAGATAAGTCATGTTTGATTTCTTTATGACTGTTGGGGCAGTGCTTGCTCAAAACTCTCCCTCCTTACAAAGGATTTAATTTTATTGTCAGGTTTTTCTTCAAAACATGTTGGTGAGAACCGTGGGGAAAAGATTATTCAAAGAAACAGTGGATGGCAGTATTGGTTTGCTGCTCTAAAGCAGAAAGCAATGGAGAGCATAATTTTTTAAAGAAGAAAAATAACAATACCCAATCTTCTGAAAGAGCCTCTGCAAAGTTCATATTTGCAGTTTCAAAACCTGATAAAGGAACTATGTCAGATGATTTGACAATATTGCATAAAAAAATGTGAAGAAAGGAAAATGATGACCTAGAACAAACAATGGCTAATTTGGTTTTACATATTATTTTTATTTAGGTAAATGTTGGTTAACATAAAAAATTAGGCAGTCAATAGACTACAACCAAAGTAAATGGCATTCTAAAGCATAATAGCAACTGTATGTCTTTCATAGAGGTAGATTTTAGATTAAAAGAGAGGTGAAGACAGAGAGGGAAGAAGGATGGGATACATACAGGCAATTATGAATGTCATTTTTAGCTATGAATATACATGTTTCACTACTTAAATAGCACCTATCGCCTTAAAAATGCAGATCGTTTTTGCGTATTTTTTCCCTTTTTTTGTGTCCCTCACATCTCCCTTAATATACTGCTTTGAAGAGTGATTTATTTGTACATGTAATCCCCCATTCATTCAATAGATATCTTTGAATATACATGAAATGCAAGGTACTAGGGGTACAGAGGCCCTGGCTGGGGAAATAGACATGTAAGTAGAAAAATATCATACAGTGTGGTTAAACTAGGTGGTTTATTCGGTTATCTCAGAATGGTAGGGTGAAGATAAAGTTTTTTCTTCATCATTGCCCCTTGCACTATGTCAAGTTTTCCTATCCCATGAACCTATGCTAAATCACATTTTGGGCAGATTTCAAAATCTCCCAAGCACTTCCAGTTATTAAAATTATAATTCTTCATTTTCAGTTTAAAACTTTTTTTTCTACCACATTTAAAGATATCCACTGCAGCCCAGCTGTGTGGCTACAAAAACCTGAAGAATGGAAGGAGAAATCTCCCTTTTGATCTTGTTTCTGGGGCCAGGTGGTGTTCATGATAAGCTCTGAGACATAGCTCCACCCACAGACACATCCTCCACCTTCGCTTGTCAAGGCCTAATTCTACATATATCTCTTAGAGCTGCTGGTCTCTGATCCTCTGGCTGTTGTGAATGTCTGTGTAGGCACCAAGCAGCTCCATCACAATGTCTTCCAAATCTTTTAGCTCCTGCTCTCATCAAAATATCATAGTCCCTTGTGAGTCATTTGCTCTAGCTGCCAGGCCTCTGTGATTCCCCTTGACCCAAAGAGAATTCATGCGTTTTCTTGATGGCTGCTCTGTCACTCTTTTGCTCTTTCTCTCGAATTACTTTTGCTCTGCCCAGGTAGATACAGGACATCATCTCTTTCTCTCGAATTACTTTTGCTCTGCCCAGGTAGATACAGGACAAATGAACAAGTTAGCTGCCTAGCCAAATGACCGGCTGCGAAAAGAGATGCCAAATTCCCTCCCACAAGCATCTTCAGTCTTTTGGAACAAATCCTTACACAGTTTAACTCTATAAAGATTACATCTCTCGAAGTGAGGGAAGGATATGAATTGAAATGAGAATGTACAAGCTAAGGCTGTGGCAATGGGGATGGTGACCCACTGGAAGATGAATAGGAAAGGAGAAGCTGAGGGTGCTGCCAAAATTTCTAGCAGTAAAGACTGTTGACACATTATCTAAGAAAAAAAGGAATGTTGGGGTAGTCCAAAAAAAGAAAAGAAAATGAACTTTTTTCCTGCTTTTACACCACAAAAATAATCACAAAAGACTTTATTTTTTAAAGACTTCTGTATGCAGGGGTTTCTCCCCATACACCAAGCAAGCCATCAGTTCTACAGCACACACCAGCTAGGTGTCCTCCCAATTCAATTCCAATACTATCTACCTGGAGATAGCGTCAGATCCCATGGCTTGAGGACTCAATCCTGCAAGAATGTCCCCCACATCACTTCCTACCAGTCGGATGTCCAGGTCTCCGGAACTGGAGAACTTCTGACTAACCCGCTTCAAGTTGAGGTTCCCATGACGCCATCTTGGGGTTCAATTAATTTGCAAGAGCATCTCACAGAACTCAGTTAAACACTTATGCTTACTTGTTTATTACAAAGTATACACATGAAGAGATGCATGGGGTGAGGTATGAGAGAAAGGACACAGAGCTTCGATGCACCTGGGACACCACACTCCAGGACCTTTTATGGAGACATCGTTGGATAGGCATGATTGGCCACTGCATAGAAATGATTGAACAAAAAGTATATGCTCTAATGCTCATAGGCTGAGTGGGGAAACCTAGCAAGTTCTGTCTAGATTCTTCTTGGCCTTTCTGTGCAGAATTTCTTCCTCCAGGGTATGAGATAGGACCCCTTCTACCCACAATCACAAAGGCAGGGGAAGACTAAGTCCTGCTTTGGGCAGGCAAAGGAGGGCAGAAAAAGTTAAGAGAGATTATGTTTTCTAAGGCCTCCTTCTGAGGCCTAAAGTGCTGCCAAAATTACAACAGACTCTAACAAAGACTATGGAAGTTATGAGATGGGAACCATGGACAAAAATCAATATATTTATATAACAATGTCATGGGTGAGAAGGGAATACATTTAGTTTTAGACATAAG
This sequence comes from Cheracebus regulus, assembly GCA_963574635.1. Classification (NCBI taxonomy): domain Eukaryota; kingdom Metazoa; phylum Chordata; class Mammalia; order Primates; family Pitheciidae; genus Cheracebus; species Cheracebus regulus. The sequence continues at coordinate 7,000 of CAUYQU010039229.1, read as the reverse complement.
GTAGAGGACACCTAGACATAAATGGACTAAATAGAATGTTATTTAAACCCAAGAAATAAATAAGAATTAAATATAAGTTGAAAGAGATTAAAAATCTGAATAGAGAATTTAGGCCTTGATAAATACTCAATAAAGAAAATGCGAAAAGAATAGGGTGAGCAAAATGCTGATTTCTGAAAGATCTTCTCAGGAGGACCACGGACAAAATGGAACATTAGAAAAGCAAGTAAGCAAGATCAAAGTCCAACATAAAGCATTCCAAACACGGTGAGATCAGGAAACAAAAAGTTTTTAAATGTATTTTCAATTTAGCAGTCCAAAAATAATAGGATAAAAAATGGGGCCAAACAATAAAAGAAGAAAATGTTTAATTCCAAAATTGCTCATATTCAGACTTTTTAACAATTCACTTTAAAAAAGGCAACGAACACAAGAATGGGCAATCAGAAAACTGTAAAGACTACATAAAATTAGCTTCAAGTAACCATGAGCTTATTTGAAGGCTTGGGAAATGCTTGGGAAAATACACAACTCACAGATCACTAGTAGTTAACAAAATTTGATTCTTGAAAGTATTTTACAAATTTAACTCAACCTCTTCAATCTCAAACTCACATCCCAGGCAGTGTAAATGAATTGCATAACTAGTGAGGAGCAGAGGCACAGGAGAAGCCAAATGTCCCATGCCCATGACCAGCTCTCCTCTACTAGCCATCAGCGTCACTTTTACTAACCAATTTAAAATGCCACTGAAAGTCACTCTTGGAAAGCCAGTAGGTATATTTGAGAAGAATGGGTGATAAGGCCTTCTTTTGAAAAAAAGAAGTGAAATAATCTAGGTAGTCTTCCCAATCATACCCACCCTGGATCCCCCATGACATTAGTCATCCCTCAACATTGTCACCCATTGGCTGACTCAATTATATGAAGAAACACATTAAAGACTACAGTTCTTTAGAAGTCCATACAGACAGCTTTTGAAAGGTTGGTTTGTACATATGACCAGTATCTATTTCTATTGTTTATTAAAAATTCTATTACTGAGAAAAAAAGTTTTAATAATACCTAAATAGCCAGTAGATGCATATTTTCCTTATCTGTATCAGGATCATTTAATAAAGGAGAGAAATTCTGTAATTCTTGATGAGACTATGACCTGGAAAGGAAGGTAGCAGCCATGGTCTGGGACCTTAAAATCACTACATATTCTGTCAAAAATCTGCCATCTTTAAATATTAAATAAAAGTATGAAATACTTAAAAATGCTGTAAGTGGCTGCCTCCCATGAGTTTTTAAATGTCTCTTCAGTAATTCAATTCCACAATGTAAATAGCTGGCAGCAGCAGTGTTGTGTGCTAAATATCTCATTACAAAATGCTAGAAAACTAGAGAATTACTGACAATTAGGAGTTGGTACACACAAGTGGCCAAAATTGCAGTTTACAAAAGAGTGGTAATTGCTCAAGAAGATAGAATTGATGCATATAATTGGATTTGGTCATTTTACTTTTATCATGAGTTTGCATTACCTCAAATGAATGAATGCATTGCTATATGAATTAACATGCATCATTTCTATCCCAGCTTTCCTTTCTGCACCATTGCCCCTAACCCTCAGCCACAACTACACTCAGAGTTTTTACTTTCTATTTCGATTTCTCTATCAATGCTTTCTTTTCTTTGTGCATTCTGGGATAGCATTGGCAATCTAGTTAGGCAGCAAGTCTCAGAATGCAATAGACTTACAAATATTTGAATTAACATATGTAATAGAACAATGATTGATTGATTGCATTCAATTACTGGTGAATTACAAAAACAAATTTCAAAGTGTAGTGTGAGGACCACAGGTTATATTGTTTGTTGTATTTGCAATGCTCACTCTTTTATGAATGTCAACAATAAAATATTGTATTATTCATTCTATTCAAAAGCACCATTGTTCTTAACATATGTTCTGGTGAGGAGACTCATGATTTTTGAGAAGAAACATAACTAAATTTGCTCATGTGGCAAATTTAAGGGGTGTGAGAGCATATTGCAGAGGTATAACAAAACAAAAATTGTTGAAGAAGGCAAAGAATATCAGCACAAGATAAGGGTTGATCTTTCAAAAATTTGATCCTCGTAATTTTTTCTTGCTTCCATTTTCTACCAAGATGAAAAAGTTTCAGTGTTAAGACTGTTAGGGGGAAAAAAAAAATCCTTATTCAAACATACTTGCCAATTTGCATAACTGCTTTGGTATTAGTCTGTTTTCGTGCTGCTGATAAAGGCATACCTGAGACTGGGCAATTTACAAAAGAAAGAAGTTTATTGGACTTACAGTTCCACATAGCTGGGGAGGCCTCACAATCATGGTAGAAGGCAAGGAGGAGCAAGTCACATCTTACGCGGATGGCAGCAGGCAAAGAGAGAGCTTGTGCAGAGAAACTCCTGTTTTTAAAACCATCATGTCTTGTGAGACTCATTTACTATCATGAGAACAGCCCAGGGAAAGACCCACCCCCATGATTCAACCATCTCCCAATGCATCCCTCCTACAACACATGGGAATTATGGGAACTACAAGAGGAGATTTTAATGGGAACACAGAGCCAAACCATATCAGGTTTCATGTACTTAGATCAGTTCTACACATTTTTGACTGCAGAAATTTTTTTCATTATATATATATAATATATATAATATATATATAATTTATATCTAAATTATATATATAATATATATTATATATATAATATAATTATAATTATATATTTATAATATATATTATATAATATAATTATATTATAATTATATATTTATAATATATATTATATTATAATATATATTATATATTATAATATAATATATATATAAATTATATATATATTATATATATACACATAAAACTGGACGTTTGGAGGACAATTGAAACTTGGTTGGATGAGGTGGGCTGACCCCAAGTGATGGTTAAAATTTGTGAATCTACTTGACTGGATGCCCAAAGAACTGGTAAAACATATTTCTTGGTGTGTTCATGAGGTTGTTTCTAGAAGAGATGAGCATTTGACTTGGTAGACTGAATAAAGGAGATTATCCTCGCCAATACAGCTGGACATTATCCAATCCATTGAGGGCCTGAACAAAATGCAGAGAAAGTGCAAATTTGATCTCTGAGCTAGTGCATTCATCTTCTCATGTCCTTAGACATTGGCTCTCCAGGTTCTTGGGCCTTTGGGTTTGGTCTAAAACTCTACCATCCACTTCTCTGGGCATCCAACTTGCAGATGGCAGACTGTGGGACTTCTCAGCCTCCAGAATCACATGAGCCACTTCCTAATAAATAAATCTCTTTATGTGTATATGTACATATGTATGTGTGTGCGTGTATATATATATATGTATACAAACACACACACCCATAAAGATACAAATATGTGTATATACATATGTATACACACACATGTATATCCCACTGGTTCTTTCTCTAGAGAACCCTGACTAATATAAGCCACCCCAACAACATTGTAATTATTTACATAAATAACATCTTGTTTAAAGATGTTTTCTGTATACTTGAAATTTTGAAGTCTTTTTATCTTCAAAATGTTTTAAAATTTGAAGTTTCCTACAGAGGATAAAACTTTAATCTCTTAAAAGCCAACTCTAAATACAGGTAAAGAGGAGGAGGAAAGAATGCTGAAAGATACCAAGAGGGTGGGAGATTGTTGGTTTGGGATTTGGAATAGTGTTAAGTGGAACTCTGGGTCTCTTGTCCTTTGCAAACACTGATTTTAATGTTCTAAGACCTCACTCCTAAGTAAAGGGCATTTTCTCCTCCAAATTGCTGTTAAAGACTTTGTCCTTATTATTTCTCCTTACACCCTCACCTGTCTTCCATCACTCCTTTTATTCCAGCAGCACCACCAGTCTACTTACCTTGAAGTAAAAAAAAAATCAATTTTGAATACTATCTTTGTCATTTCATTCCAAGGTTCTACTAACACAAAATAATGACAATTTAAGTCATTTATTATTTTTTGTAAGACTGGGCACCCAAAAACAGTATTAGTGCTTCCATTTTCCATTAAGTGTATTATATTTTTGTTGTGATCATTTTTGTAATTTAAATATAATTGAAATAGTTACAAAGCTTGTAACAAATAGCAGCTCAAAGGTAAATAATATATAATTCTCATTCTCTTTGGCAAACCTGGCATCATTACGAAAAGTTGCACTTTTTGCACAACGAAGGTCACCTGAAATTCAGTCTTTGAATATTCAAAAGGAAGAGATGTAACAAATTGTTAATATTAAAAAGCTCTCAGTATCTGATTTTCAGGAGTATGTTGTCTTAGGCTACACTGTGAGACATTCAGTGTTTACACTTTCTTCATACCACTTATACAAGCATCATTATAACATGATCACCTCACAGCTCTACGCTCCCCCAAAAAACAGTTTGAATTAAGAAAAATAAATACCTTTGATTGTAGGAATTCAATCATAATGAAATCATAAAGGACTAAATGTAGCTTGAATGGGTGTAAATTAAAGGAGAATATGACTAGGCAACTAGCTTTTAAAAGAAATAAATACCGAAGAAATGTAGCAGAGGGTGAATAATTGGGAATAATGGGATGAAATCGAGCAAGAGAAAACATAAGTTGTATATTAAGAAGTATTTCCTAACACTGAGGTTTGTTGGAGTCTAGAAAAATCACCCTTTCAAAGGAAATGTTGGAAACTCTTTTTCTTACCTCATTTAAACTAGATTAGCTCAAGCTTCCCTCTGTGGGTATAGGCCTGTTTGAACAACTTTAGGTAGATGATTCTAATAAAGTATTTTTACTCCTGATTTCCTGTGAACCAAAAATTTCAAGGCATCTTGTCCTTGATTCTGAAAATAAATGATTCCCTTTCTAACCCTCTATCTCCTTTTTCTCTGACCATTTCTTTGACCTACTTTTAAAACAAATATCAGAAAAATGTACTATATTATTATTTTGCCAGAGTAAAATTAACTGAATAATTAAGAGTATTTATATGTGGTCCATTCCGGGCTTGGAATATTCCTGGAATGGAAATTTGTATCTATTAAATAAGAACTAGCTGTATGAGCCTTGTTAGGAAAATGTTTACTATGACTCTTGTAACTCTAAAGTAATGCAGAATTCAGTTCTACTTACAAAAGTGATCCATTCAACAAACCACTCATAACACCCTCCATTCAAATGCTCTTGTTATTCCATAAAATGTATGCTAAAACCTCAAATTTTATTTCACATACCTAGTAAAAAAGTATATTTATATATAATTATACTTACAAATAATATAAATACATAAAATATGTTTATATTCTCTAAAAGTACTATATATCAATTTACAATAATATATAATTTCCACATTTAATAAGCTAAAATTCTATAAGTATAATACTTACAACAAATAGCATTATTTCCTTAGATTTATTAACATTACATAGCTTTTCTATATAAACAATAAGAAGTTGCCAGAGACACAAATTGGAAAATTTGTTTGTAGTAGATGACAAATTTTGTATGTTGAAATATAAATAGCAGGTAGAATTTCCACATTTTTTTCTTCAACGTAAAAGCCTGTGCTATGGTATTTAGGAAAAGAAGATTTCTCAAATATGAGTCAGGAAAGGTTACCTTACTTTTTTCTCAGGTAAGACTAGTGATTTTGTTGGGGTCAAATGACCAAAAATAATTTAGCATGCAAAATGAAGGACCATGTCTTTGAACCAAACAACAATTGACTGAAGTATATCATATATTCACATTGCTTTTGGAGAAGTTGTTTGGGAAACTCCTGTCCATATCTTCTTCTTGACCAGTCTGAACCAAGAACATTTGATCATTCTAGGCAAAGAGCAGGCTTGTTGCCATAAATGTTTTTATAAAGCCTAGTAAAATGGTGCAATTGGCCTCCTTACCATGAAATGTTTGGTAATCTTGGGGGCTTCTAATCTGTTTACCAGCTGGACTGATTAGATGGATTTATTTAACTGTTATCACCAAGCTGACCTATGTTATAATGAAAGATAATGTTTCAATGAACAAAAATATCATCTTTCTCAGCCTCTTCTTTTCTAAGAAAAATGAAATTTATGTTCAAATATCCCACTTTTCCCTACTCTTTAAATATAAATATGTCAGAGATATATTAAAATGGCATTCAATATAGACTACTATTTTTAAAACAAAGTTGTCATTTGACTCCTGGTGAATTGCTCGTAAATTCAGGACTGAATAAAGAGATCAGATTACATTAAATGCATTTTGGTATCTATAACTTTCTGCAATGAATTAAAACTGGCTGATCGTGTCTCCAGTGCATTTCATTTTCCGTTGATTCATGTACTGTAATATAACCTTCAAAATTCCCTTATGCCAACAAACTCACTCAGATATGCTGAGTGCAGGAGGAGATTAAAGTGGCTATAAGATTGAAAACTGTATGAAGGCATCAGATAATGCAGTAGAGGTATAATGAAAGTGTAAACAAAGCCAGCAAATGTAGAAATTACTGTTCATATATTCCACTGTTGAATTCAATGGAGAGTTTAGCTCACTGCCAAATATATATTAATATCTAACAAATTGGCAAGATCCATACATCAAGCCAGTTTCATTCTTATTAAAGTATTTTTTCTCTTTGAGGTTAAGTATAAGTAAGGCATGCCACTCTTCCTTGGAAAATGTAATATTTCCCCAATAGGAATTTAGCATTCAGGTATATGCAGACTCCTCACTCTGAGAAAGTAACATCAGAGGATATTCTGCCACTCTTTAAAATTGAAGTTATTTACAGAAATAACCTTTCATATTTTCCTGAACAGTAGCTTTTTGTTTCTGCATTTTGAAAGCCAATCCATCCTTTAAAGGCTCTTTAAAGTGGCAAAAAAAAAAAAAAAAAAAAAAAAAAACAAATATTATTGTGCTTGGGGGCTCGATTTTTTAATTAGTAGCAGTTAGGTAGAGCACACGGA